>LGRX02019725.1:0-33204 GCA_001247695.2 Cymbomonas tetramitiformis | reverse complement strand
TAGTGAGTCAGTGTAATGTCAGCATACATAGTAATGTCAGTGACTTATGCATTGTGCAGGTACTTACTGATTCAGTACACTTAAGCAAATTGATAGTGATTAATCATACAAGTTAATCTGTATACCAATGGACAGCATATAGCAAGTATGATGCATATCAATATAGTTATTATACTGTTGTAATCCTGCACTTCTCATCATGATGGATGATGAGTTGAATGGTATATTTTCACAAGTGGCTCCGGCGTGTATTCCATCTTGATCAACAGGAGAACAGTTATCCCATCCCAAATCCTCCGTCAGGGATAACTGAGCTAATTCCTGTCTTAATGACCAAGACTGGCACCTTACACCAATTGGGTTTGCAATATAGCCTACTTGCAAGATCTAGCATGTATATGTGATATGCATGTTGCAGTGTGATATAGGTGTATTGCTGGATAAACCCCCGGTTCCATGGGGTACAAGCCCATGGTCGGTTAGGCGCGGACAGATCGCCATCAAATCGATCAACATAACTACATGATGGTTTACAGATAAGCCCTTACTTTTTAATCCTCTGCAAATACATCTATGTTACACTGATGGTATATGCATGTGTGTGCCAACCGTTATCGTGATCAGGCTGGTATGCATATGTGCATGTATGCTAGATTTTTATGATCAGATTAATTATTATCACTATGTAATTAAGTGAACAAGTTACAGTATATGTAGCAAGTTGCAGTGTGTGATAATGAGTTGCAGTATGTGATAGTGATAAGTAGGATAAGTGTGATAAGTGGGATAGTGACAAACGGTATCACACTATCTATCACAGCATGTTGTTATAATGATGACAACATGGTATATACTTATGTACAACATGTGTATGTGATGATGGTGGTATTGCACACAATATTTCTGCAGCATGTATGTATTGTTAATCATGCAGCATCATGCGTCCCTCTGTACAGCATCATGCGTCCCTGCGCAGTATCATGCGTCCACTGCGCAGCATCATGTGTCCACTGCGCAGCAGCATGAGAGGTATTGTGTGTCCATCTGCAAGGTATTGTATGTCCATGTTGTGCAAAATTGTATGAACATCAAGATTGCACAATATGACTGCGCGCGCGCATATGTATGCCGCGCTGCATACTGATGCATTACAAATCATGCGTCCCCTGCACAAGCTAAAATCATCGTACATGTGCGTCGCACTGAACGAGCTAAAATCATCGCACGTGTATGTCGCACTGAACGATTTGTGCAGAACATTTGCGAACATCGTTGTAGCACATCATTTCGTATAGTATGAATGCGTATGTCGCTGTCGCCGGTATTTATCGCGTAGTATGATTGCGAATGCACTGTTAACGAAATTGTGCGCGTCCCTGTCGCACTGATACGAATCATGTATACTGACGATCATTTTTCGTTCGCGCGCTTGATGCTCGCATACCGTACCAAACCTGCGATATATGACAGCATGTATGTACGATTCATTCGCTCGTGCGCACACCCGTGTCTGACGATATGATGTAACTGCGAATCGCGTTGATGATCGCGCTGTTATTATTGTTGCACACTCCGCGCCGTTCGCTGACGATATTGCAGCGAATGCTGTCGTATGCGTGGCGATATTCGAAGTATATGTATGTGCGACTCCTGTCGCAAAGTATACAGATCTATATACAATATATATCAAGTATGTCTGCTGCACACACTTGTGTTCTCGTCCTTCGCCTGCACGAAGATATACCAATCTCAGGGTCCTATACGGACTGATATTAGACGCGGCTGCTATTGAACTGTAGCAAGCACGCGCAAGTATGTAGTGGGGTATGAGTGCAGCAAGACTGGTAGACCAGAAGTGCTTGCAAGAGCCCAATGCTCCTCATATTACCTCAATGCCCTCACGCGTCATACGCGTTACCACCATCGGGTTGTGAACCCGAGGGCATTGGGTGAACTACCCGCATCGGCTGGTCGATATAGCCATTGATGCTCGCATGCTGTTCAGTTCATGCTTGAAGCGAAGACGCGTCTTCTCAAAACACTTCGGTTCTTCAAGATTTGTCTTGCTTCGCCATCTCGATGCCAATACCTGGCCTCTCGATGCCAGATGTCACTCACCTTAAGTGGATGACAAACATTATGGCTGTACATGTCATAGTCGACCGTACTGACAATACTCGACGATTGTATGTCATTATGACATATGACATGACATGCCATGACATAGTATGACATGTATGACCGGTATGACCGGTATGACATGTATGACACATGTGTCATCGGTCATATCCCTGACAGAGCGAGTGTTTTCACTTTTGGAAAGCATGTTCGGATCGGGGCAAGAGCCTGCTTTAGCGGACTGCCTGCAAGCTGCTATGATGCTCAGGTACAATAAAAGGTTGTAACTTCGTTATCATACGTAATATCTTAATACCACCTTGTGTATCGCTCATAATGTCTACTCGTAGCTCGATGCTTGCTTGAATGATAATATGTGATTGCTGACTGATCGACTGATTGTGCTCAATACCTTCGTTATCGATACCCCACATACTCACGGGGTCTTTCCGGCTGAAACTTGGCACACGTACCGATCGTTTATAGACAAACACACCGATATATTGTTTGTTGTGATAGGATTAGTAAAACCCAAAATCCGATACCCATTTCTTGTGGCTATATACTAACCGTAAATAATAGGGTTTCTTGACCTTGAATAACTTTTGAGTCACGGGGTCTTTCCGGCTGAAACTTGGCATACGCACCGATCGTTTATAGACAAACACGCCGATATATTGTTTGTTGTGATAGGATTAGTAAAACCCAAAATCTGATACCCATTTCTTGTGGCTATATACTAACCGTGAATAATAGGGTTTCTTGACCTTGAATAACTTTTGAGTCACGGGGTCTTTCCGGCTGAAACTTGGCACACCTACCGATCGTTTATAGACAAACACAACGATATATTGTTTGTTGTGATAGGATTACTGGATTAGTAAAATCCAAAATCTGATACCCATTTCTTGTGGCTATATACTAACCTTAAATAATAGGGTTTCTTGACCTTGAATAACTTTTGAGCGTTGAGTCACGGGGTCTTTCCGACCGGAAACTTGGCATACGTACCGATCGTTTATAGACAAACACAACGATATATTGTTTGTTGTGATAGGATTAGTAAAACCCAAAATCCGATACCCATTTTTTGTGGTACCTAACGACGTTCCCACTAGTACCTACTGTCCTCGGCCTACTGTCGCACATACAGTTCCCACTACAATACCTACAACCACATTCATTGTGCATGCATGCTAGAAGCCTCAAACCATGCATAAATACGTTATTTCCCGTAATTTCATCGCGTAATTTCGTGTCGCGTGTAGAGGAGTTCAATGTCGGCATTTCCGCAAGCTATCAAACGTATTAGATATAAGCTGTAACCCCCTTTAAACCCCCTTTAGAACTTTAGGAAATTTATGCGAAATTTGGGCAGTTATTTTAGAGGGGCGAAATTTCGGAGAAATTCGCGAGAAATTTAGGGGCCTCCATGCGAAATTTGCGAAATAATTTTAGGTGAATTTTAGCGCGGAAATTTGCCGGAATTTATTACCCACGAAGTCAGTCGTGTTTTTGCTGACAGACATTGTGCTAGTATACGTATAGCACCCCCCCCTTTGGAAACGCCCCTGGTATTACGGGGGTGTGTAGCAAGCGACCGGCCCACTTTGGACTTTCTGAACGTGGGTCGCCCCAAAAGTTCCAGGCGCCAGCGCGGTGGCGCACGATGAAAGTGCCTCGCACCACGCCGGCGCGTGGCGCGAGGCAAAAAATCCGCGCCCGCCGCGGCGTGGCGACGGCGCGCCCACCCCCACACAAGCGCCGCGCCACCGCGGATCTCAAAAACTGAAATGGCATGCTTGCATGTCACAGCTCACAGGTGAACGTATGAACCAGAACCGGTGATGACACAGACACAATTGACGACGCCGACGGTATAGTTAATGAGTATGCTGCCGCGGCGCAGTTCGCGGCGCAGTGATTTCAATGGCCGATCCGTGGCGCATCGTACGGTCATAAATGGAAATATGGAAATGAAAATATGGAAATGGAAGGGCAGGATACACAGCAGAGCGGCGTGTAGCATGGCCCTCATTCCCAACGTTTCACCGTCTCGCTTGCCTAACCTTGGCGCTTGCGACAGCATACGGCGTTTTTCGTTTGTAATGAACATCATTTTATACACCATCTTCTGACTCAAGATGCATCGAATATACCGGAAATATAAATTATTTTAAACGATCTGGATTTAGCGAATTCTTGATCCGACTGCTTTCGTGGATGAAGATAATGATGGAGAACTCTGGCAAACTGCCGAACTCCTTGAAACTCCAGTTCGCTCAGAAACAAGCTGCGAACGGAAGGTCAAAGGCAAAGGGGAAGGCAAAGGGTTTAAGATTTAGCGGCAGTAGGAATAGTTTTCAGAAGCATATGAAAAGTATTCTAGTGCTTCTGAAAACTATTCCTACTTCTTCTATATCCTAAACCCTTTGCCTTGCCTTTTACTGCTGCACGCGACCGGCAAGCATCTTTGAAACTTCCGAGTTTCAAAGATGCGTTTTGTATTTTGGGTGCACCCTAAAATTACAAAACAGCCGAGCGCTTCCCGTTTGTGCGGGATATTCACATTTATTCCATGGCATATTTCATATGAAATATACACATAAGCACGAAGGCATCGGCCACGCATCTTTGAAACTAACGAGTTTCAAAGATGCGTTTTTTGTCATTTGGGTGCGCATACCCAAATAACAAATCAGCCGAGCGCTTCCCGTTGGCGTGGGGTATCCAACGCTTGAATGTTGAATATTCATTATAATATGAGTTAGCATGCGAGGTTGCGAAGGCATCGGGACAGAATCTACGAAACTGTCCTATGCCTTTGCCTTTGGGTTTGGGTTCGAACGTACCCAAACCCAAAGATGGCAAACAGCCGAGGGCTTCCCGTGCGTCCTAGCGCACGAAACTTGGCTCAAATACTGCCAAGATACATATATTTAAGTTACCCGAAGCTCAAGGCTTCAAGTTACTTGTGCGCGAAACGCGCAATTTATTTCAAAGGCAGATGTTTTGGGTTTGGGTTCGAACGTGACACCCAAACCCAAAGATGCCAAACAGCCGAGGGCTTCCCGTGCGTCCTAGAGCACGAAACTTGGCACAAATACTGCCAAGATACATATCTTAAAGTTACTTGAAGCTCAAGGCTTCAAGTTACTTGTGCGCGAAACGCGCAATTTGTTTCTAAGGCAGATGTGGCCGAGGGCGCTTCAGAACTAGCAGATTGATCTGCTGTTTCTTTGAGCAGCAGTGGCTCTCGCAACGGTAGGAATAGTATAGAGATAAGGAGCAGCGAGCTATTCGCGCCAAGGCTAAGCACAGGGCACAACAAAGCACTACACTGTGCAGGCGGTCAGGAATAACTCTCACATGGCGACGTTTGATACGGTGGGTAGCAACAAGCGCAAACGGTCGTTGAATCTAGGTCAAAGCAGCAACGGCCAAAGCGATGATGTGCAAGTTGACGTTCGCGGTGATAATGATGTCATAACAATTAAAGTCAGTGAGACTCCTTTCGAAATTACCAGGGGGATCCTGAACAGATATCCGGACTCCAAGCTCGCAGTATATGCAGAACTTTCGCGCGACGATCAAATTTCCTTTGATAGAAATCCCAAGTATTTTGATGCTGTCCTTGATCACTATCGGAACGGTGCGTCACGTGCTTCTACATGTACCTCTGCGCTCTGTGCGTGGATTTTATTGTAAGTTTACAGGTCTGTAATCCTTCAGGCCAGTTGGCGAATCTTTCATACGTGCCACCCACACCATAACTTGCGTTGGATCACTCGAGTGGCATTGTTGAGTCTCAGCAAAGCTATAGCAGGCACACGCGTCGTTGGCACGTATGTGTGGACTACTCTGGAAACCAAGTTTGAGCCCAAACTTGCGACTAGCGAGCCTATAAGGTTATTTCCGTGAATAGGTTATATATTGCACAAGAAGGAGGTTGACAGCCAACGCAATGGCTTTGGTCGAGCATTTGATTTCCGAGTGCGCAACAGGTCGGCAAGTATTTTATGTGTGCTGAGCACAAGGTGCTCGGAGAATAGTCGTGTATCTGCTCACTGTAGAAGGATCCATGCAGTCAGCAGCAAGCTCTCTTGTCGGTTCAGACGATCGCCTGTTAAACACGTTAGCAAACTTATTGACGAGATGTGAAAGCACTAGCGATAGATGCTCTACTTGTGATTTAGACTTCTGCGGTTGAGCTTAGTATTTGTTGACAGGTGTGCCGCCTGAGACTCCTGAGGGGCTCTCGTTAGAAGACTTAGTCGTCGAATTCGAATATTTCGGTTTGCCGTTACCTAACCCTCATCCCGCGCCTGCTATTTCTGCCTCAAAAGTCGCGAAGTTGACGTTGAAGGCCACCATCGACTCAGATGCCAAAAGGTTGACTGAAGCTATCAATAAAAAAGTTGAGGAGGTAGCCACGGAAGGTCACTGTTTTCTGGAAGTTCACTTCGGTGTAGATCCCCAAAGAGTGCCAGCTTATTGTCCATGGGTAGAGGTTGAGCTGGACTCCATACACGGTTCTCTAATACAACCGAGTTTCACCTTCAATCCCAGGCTCTCAGCAGGCTTAGAACGAATTGTTATTAACAGCGGTCTTGCAAGTCTGTTGGTGGAGAGTTTCAAGCTTGCTGGGTTTGATGCCAGTGTGGTCCGACGGGAAGAACCAAACGGTATTTTTACTGCTCTCCAGTTGAATTGGTCGAAAGCCATCGAAAAAGAGCTAAAGTTGAACGGAATCGCCATCCAAAATGTTAACGAATAAGAAGGCTTACGATTCGAACATATGCACTTCAGGGTAGCCTTAGAGGCAAGCACCCTTGTCTAGACCCATAGAGGAGTTACAGCATGTTCGTAAGCAAACCATACTACAACGACTTGAGATGTTGTAAATAAAGGATGGAGCGGTGTTGCATCTATAATGACACCTTGTATAGACAATGTGCCATATTAAGAGCTTTGTGACGTCTTCAGGACTAATACGGATTGAAACTTTGCCCATGTATCCGTTTTCTAGTGTCTTGACGGATGAACAAACAACGAACATGTTAAGAAGTTTATTGTTTAAGTGTTAACCCTCTACAAATGATAATATACAGTACTGCAATGGTATGTAATCATAATGGTACATCTAGAGAAGCGCTTGATAAATTGATGCCATGTGCTCGAAACTTTCGGCATGCCCGAGATGCTGATGTATTCAAACGAAATAAGTTAGCATTAGCAATTAGTGATATTGAGAAGCACGAGCATAGCTTGTATCAGAACAATAAAATGCAAGGAATGCATAGTACATTTTGAAACCGCTAGCATGGTAAGCTTGCTTCCCAACGACACCAACCTCGTTGGTTTTAGAGGCTATGTTCTTAAAAGACAATTAGTTGATCGTGACTACTACCTCATTGTCTCTATTTCAAATGTACTTGCACATTGTACATGCACAAGCTCACTGTAGGTTATTTATTAGGCAAGCGATACATCTCGGCATCGAAATATTTTGCCGTGCGCGAAACGATCGCTTTGCGAGAGTTGCCAACGCGCATGGTATCGTGAAGGGAAGGTATCGATAACACAATAACTGTGATTGATCGTACTTATCGTTATTATCAATCGATAATAATAAAACATTTACGCTAGCAAAGGGGACAAAGTCCTGAGAGTGCGGTATCCCTGCAAAGCAGGCTAGTGAAAAACACCAGGGGCTACTCCCTCTGCTATAGCGCGCCCACAAAGGGGCTCGGCCCACTTTTCAGCAGGGTGACATCTAGAGAAAAAGCTAAGTGCTAGGCAATAGAAAACTCTAGAAGATGGAGAAGCAGCCATGGCCGGGTGAGTGGAGGGGTGGCTGAATCTGAGCGGTGGGGAGGGAAGTCGAAGAATTAAGGGGGTATTTGGAGACGTTGAGGAAGGGGGTCAAGGTGGGCGGGGAGAGGGGGTGGCGGGGAGGGGAGGGGGGACGGCCCCTCCCCTTGGGGACACGGGACCATCTTTTATTGCAAAAATTTTGAGAATTATCGCAGGAGGGTTTGAAGAAAGTCGTTTGACTGTTGCACAGCTTCTGTTTCTGGCATGGCTTCACTGCTCGAGATGTCAACTGTATGCGGGTCAGTGTTTAAGGTGGTGGTGGTGTTTAACAGAAACACGTCTCGCCTATTTTTGGTGTGTTGCCTACAAAGTTTTTTAAGGAGAGGTTTAATCTTGCCACGGGGAACACCTATCGTGTTGAGGACAATACCAAAAAGAGGAGGGAGGTATCCCATGAGTGTAAGAACTTTGGGCCATTTCACGGTGCTTATGAAGGGCTTGGAATTTGCGTTGGTGATTGTCGTGTCGTGGTGACCACCATAATAAGGCTCAATATCACTCTGATGATAAGGAGGGTCTTGAGTGGGCCATGGGCAAATAAGCGAAGAGGGAAGTACTTTGTCGTTTTCGTTCAAAACTTCATTCCAAATATCAGGGCTGACTCCTATGTATTCTAGCCTCTTCTTCGTGACTCTGGACTTAGGAAGGACGTTAACACTTAAAGGGCGAATTCAGATTTTGCAGTATAGGATCAGTATGAGCGCGGAAAGTGCCATAACTTCTACGTTAGTCACCTACTTGAGATGTATGAAGTATTGGTATCCATATTTGTGAGCTGAGCAAGGTCCCCCAACCCCGTAAAGGCCACCAAACTCAATATATTGAGCAAAAAACTTATCGGAAAGTGCAGGGGTATGAGTGCCCCATACTAAAGGGTAGGGAGCAATGCGTTCATGCACTCCAACCTAGCGGCATACATGTATGCTCGCGTGCTCTAGGTGTAAGCCGTGATGTAAAGTAGATAGTTGCGTGGGTGATTTGTTAGGCACGCGAAGTAGGGGCACGAATGGATAAGTAGAACGCGAGATATGCCCCAAAACGTATGCGACACCAACCTGAAAACAGTATCAGTATGAGCAGTATATCAATTCGCCCTTTAAGTGTTAAGGAACCATCTGGCAATATCTTTTTCTGTGTAGGCCTCCAGTCAAAGGCTGGTTGAGTATCACTGGGTGCACTGTCTATAGCTATGATAACAACATCCGAAAAGTCATCCTTATAGCATCCACCACCTGGAAGAACGTAGGGGTCATCACCCGTCCAATAGCCATGTGGGATAAATTGAATAGTGTTATGCGGGAATCTGAAAACAAGTTTAAAACCTTTATTATGACCGTCTGTCCACAGTAATCGAGCCGTCACTGTAAACGTCGAGCTAGATTTATTTCATAGACCTTTCCCTGCCGAGTTTTGCCATTTTTAACGATAGAATATCCGTCGCACGATCTGTAATGAATGGACGATACATAGCTTACGCGCGTCCTGTGCGGAGTGAATGATTGGAGAAAATGTTGTCGGGACCATTCTAAGCTTCGTGATTGGTCCAAACGGGAAGTGTAAAAACTTGCACAATTTTTAATTTTTTCCAGATCCGATTTCAGAATCGGATACCCCGCGGAGAGGGCTACAAAGTTATTGGCATACTTATATGTTTTGGGTAAGTATGGAAACGTCAGATGGATTACCGCGTTTGACGTGTCGATACTTAACCAAAACATATAAGTATGCCAATAACTTTGTAGCCCTCTCCGTGGGGTATCCGATTCTGAAATCGGATCTGGGAAAAATTAAAAATTGCGCACGTTTTTACACTTCCCGTTTGGCCCAATCAGACATCTTAATTATTTTCTAAACCAATGGAAATAAAGGAAATTATGAATTCTGTCGTTTCCCATAACAGTGGATTGGGAAAAGCTCTCAGCGCGCACCCATGTCAATTTTCTCGCGCGATGTAGGGCTCGCGGCTCTCATGCTGTGGACAGGCGGTCATACTTTATCGAACCATCTTTTTTGGTTTTTGGGAGACAGCGGAAGAATCCATGTTCCTGAAAATCCAGGGACGGTGTTGGCCGCTTTATGTCCCATTTCCAAGGTAGACATAACCGCCGAAGATTTGCCCTTTTCTTTCCCATCAAAGGGGGGATTTCCATAAACGATTCTGCCGATGCCCGTTATCGGATCCACGTAGGCATCCCAAGCGAGACCATCAAAGCCAATTTTGCCATGATGGCAGAAGGGCCTGAGGGCTTTTTTCATTCTTGTGGTGGGTATGCATCTTCTCGAGTGAATTCTAGGGTGGGCATTTAGTGGGTTGGAGAAAAGTTCACAACCGTTTTTGTCAAGGTTCCTGTCATCCACCAAAATATCTAAGAGGCTTCTTCTGATTGCGTAGCAGTTTTTAGGATCCCCCGATTCAAACTTACATGCATTGAGTGCTTCATGAATATCGTGTGCCCTATTCGAGTACTCCGCAAGTGAGCATGGGACTGCTTTGTTGGAAAGGCGGTGCCAGGCCAAAAGTTTCCAAAACTCTTTCTTTTGGACATAGTTGGAGTTCGGGATATTTAATTGTCCCCGTGACATGGTCCACTTCGGGTTTAGCGGCCACAGCAATGGTATTCTTTTTTGAACTTGATGGTCGGTACATGCTAGCTTCCGGGAGAGCGTGTAAGTATAATTCCTCATTCATTTCCTGTCTTAGGTCAGCAAGTGGAAAAAGTTTCGATGAATCGATATGTTCAAATGACTTATCATGCTGATTTATTATCAATCGATAGATTCGCTACGACTATATCGTTATCGTTCGATAGGTTCGCAACAACTATTGGTATCAATCGATGGGTTCAGATTCAGACTGATGTTGTTACGTTCAATTAATCGATTGTAATCCGTTTAGATTGTGGAATGAACCCAGTTCAATAGATTTCCAAACTGAATCATGAAATCGGAATACAACTTCAGCTTTGCTGGAATTGTCACAGTGACTAGTCATACAGTCACGTGTCATATCCGGTTTATCATCCTCGGTGGTCAGCTAGTGTCACAGACTCAGGGTATTTATTTGTGTTATCACAGTTTAGCTGGATCCGTTCGTTCACCGTCCGAGCGTTTCCCCACAGCCGACGCTGTGTTTCCAACAAGCTTCGGCGTTGCGACACATCACGTGCCCCAAGGTATTTCGCATACGTCGCTGCAATTCATGCAGCTCCCCGGTTGAGCGACCTCAAGCTTACATTGAGCGCGAGGCTCTTGGCGTGGTTGCAATTGTGCATGTATCGCCGTGTTCTCACTGGCACCATGCTGCTCCTCCTCAGCGTGAGCATCCTTAGTTATACCTGAAGCTGTATCATTTTGCCTCGTTGTCTTCACGCAGCACAAGTCAACGAACCAACCTCGGCTCCTTGGGTTGAGTGGCACCGATAGCCCACCTCAGAAACCAATCAAAAGCTGAAGCCCATGATGTCACACGCTCTTAAAAAAAGCGATGATGTTGCGATACATATGTTAGGCACATGCAAGGAATTTGGTATGGCAGGCTGAGGAATATTCTCTCAGCTTGGGCTAACCCCCGACTATACGTATTTCCAAACTCTCTCGCAACTTGTGCTTGAAATTTGCAACGAGCGAAAACACATTAATCATAGACCAATACAATGCCTAGTTGACATGTTCGTGGAAGATGTCCCCAATTAAAAAACTATTCAGAAAGCACCAATTCGAACATCAAACAAATCCATTTGTAGATAGGCTTCAAAGAAAAGTCGTCTACAATTCCAAGGGAACATAAAAAAGAAAAACGCGACGGGAACATAATGTAATCTCACCCGTCTTCATCCTTCACGAACACGCTTTTCAAGAACCTTTAAGGAAGCTTTGACCCCGCGAGGAAATTGATATTCCGTCTTCAATACCCTCTCCGTTCGCCGGTGACATTTGCCCCGACACGACTGTGATGTGCTCCTTGCGTGGAGTACTCATGCAGTTGCTTCCTAAGCTGAGCGATTTCCTCATTTTGGGCACGTATGCCTGCTTCGACCATATCGCAGCCGGAAGAGCCGGCGGGGCGTCGCAGTATTGAGTGCTGTCAGATATATATAGTCGGGTGTATATATCGGATAACGGAGAATAAACCCTGTGTTAAGGGTTTCGATATCAGAACGGTAAAAGTCTCAGATTGATAAAAGAGATACACATAAATACTAACGGGTGTTTCCCGTTTACTGGTGACGGTCACCCAGCCTACTATAGGAAGTGACAGGTGACAGTCTTTACTGTCGGTGTGTCACATCCAGCACACCACCTAGGGTGGTGACCGGAGCTAGTAGTGAACGAAGCAAACAAACTCCCTACTCAACTTCAGGAGGAAACTGTAGCACAACTGGGGGCCTGTACTCTTGGTCAGGGCGGTCCCAGGTCACAGCAAGATTGTCAGATACTGCTGTTACTTTGCTAAAACCCTAAACACAGCTCAAATTCAGAGAGCCCTTCTGCACATCTAGGAGGCTACACTACAGCTAACTCCCAGGCAGGCACGGCGTGACCAATTCTAGCCACTAGTGGTCTTCGGAGCTGTCTGCCCGGCTCGGAGCAGCGTGACTGTGAAGCAGTTGCCGGCCCCCGGGGCCGGTGATGAATCATTCGTAGAAGAAATTGACGAGTTCTCGATCACGGGAGGCTGCACCGCACCGGGATGCTGCCAAGTGCTGCCCGACGGTGGAGCCTCGTCATCTGAAGATGAAGCCGGCGACAGCGGAGGGCCGTCCACAAACAACTCGGCAGGCGGTGGCGGTCCGGGATGCCACGGCATCGGAGCCATGTAGAGGCCCTGCCTCCTCTGCTCCCGCCGTTGGCGACGAGGTGGAATCGCACACGGCACGTCATGAACCGCCTCAGTTGGCGAAGCCCCCGTAGTCGGGACTGCTGCGGCAGCCCACGGAGCACCACCGACCGGTGGACCCGTGCATGTGCGCGCATCGGCACCACCGACACCGGCAACGGCATGCGGCGCGGCGGTGGCACAAATCACAAAGAGTGCGCACACCAAGGAGGAAGTGAGGAGAGACCTTCCGAACTTCGGAATGCCGTTCCCGCAGCCGTACCGTGGCTGCGGCGGTGTCACCGAGGCATCTCCGTCGTCATCGTCGCTCGTGGCGTAAGCCGCGGGCTTGTAGTCGATCACGCGCTCCGGCGCTTCAACCGCGGAGAGCAAGTTCATGCTCGCGGCCGGCTCGTCGGGCACCAATGCAATCCCCGTGCCCTCAATGAAGTCGGCAAACGTGCGGGTGACGGGAGGGCAGAAGGGGTTTGGCGGACCGGTCCAATCCTCCCCAGACTCAACCGACGCGGGCGGGGAGTGCGCGGCCGGCTCCGACACCACCGGCAAGTCGGCAGTGAAGGTGTTGATGTTGAACGTTGAAGCTCCAGCCGCGTGTGCCATCTCAGAGAACTCGGCGACAGCGGACACGAGGACCTCACCGTCCTCCTCGCAGAACGAGCACGCCGAAAGATCGGTGAAGACCTCCGGCTTCCCGCCCGCGAGCATGCAGAGGGCGTCGAATTCCACGGGGTCGCCATGGTCGATGGCGTGCTGGAACTTCGCGGCCAGCACGGAGTTTTCGGCCTCCTCGGCGAAGGCGAACGCCGAGAGCCCGGTCCTGCCCCCGTTCGGGCAGTCCCGGTGCCAATGCCTCGCTTTCCCCTTAGCACATACCTGATTTTGGCAGTACGGGATTGTCGCACCGCTCTCGCGGTGGAAGGCCACCTTCCGTGAGACGGATTGAGACCAATTCCCCCCTTTGGGGAGGGGCGAGGCTGCGAAACGGGTCTTGACCCGGCGGTCCGGTTTGTCCGCGCGAGGGGTAAACCCCCGCGGAGACGGTTCGGACTCGGCGGCGACGAGGAAGGTGGCCAATTGCCTCTTCAAGTCGAGCACCATCGTCCGTAAGTCCGCGATCTCACTCGCCGCACCCGACCCATCAACGTCCCTCTCCATGAAGTGCGTGCCGTGGGAGTACCGGTGTGCGGATGCGGCGGCGGTACCCGCCCGCACGTGCTCGCCGTAGCACTCCCGCACCCACTGCTGAATAGTGAGTAGGTCGTGTGCGGCTCTTTGGTCATGAAGGAGCAAACGGGACACCACCGGCTGGTAGAAGGTGGCGTCGAGGGCTTTGATGAAAAGGGACTTCACGTCCTCGTCCTGGAGCGTCGATCTGGTCCTTGCAGCTTTGAGCGCGGCGTTGAAGTCCTCAATGGGTCCATGAGGGTCCACGCCCGCAGCGATGCGGACGGCAAACATGTCCGCTTGCCCCTGGAAGGGGTCCCCAACCGGGATCATCCTACGGGCGAACTCGAGCAAGACACGCTTACCGTCTGTCGGGAAGCTGGCGTTGGACGAGTCCAACCAGTCCGCTGCGGGCGACGAGGGGTCGATAAGCAGCTCGATCGTGGAGAACAATAAATTGTTGCAAGGGTCGGAATCGGTTTGAAATTTCAAACCTCTTTCAAACCGATTGTCTGATTTTCATAATAGGTTTCTAACTAATTGTTGACAGTTGTAACCGATTCGATTAGTGTTTTAAAATTTTCCACAACTGATTGTGTACCTGAATATTGACGTGTTAAACCCATTCGATTGTAATTGTATCTGAAAAGCAAACCTATTATCTACCCGATTATTAAAAGTTCAAATCGATTCGATTAGTGTTATTGTTTTTTGCAAATCGATTGTGTACCTAATTTTCAGGCAACCTAACCTATTTGATAACCGGTTATCAAACCGATTATCAGGGTGTAAACAGTTATCAGGGTGTAAACAGATAAGCAGATATGCAGGGGTAAACCAAAAGTGCATAACAAGGTAAAGGCGATATCAAAAACTGCAGGCTCACTAGCATATTTTCACAGCAAGCTAAGAAGGTATGGCAACAAGCAGATTAACAAAATATTACAGCAGGCTGATATCAAAATATTACAGCAGGCTGATATCAAAATATTACAGCAAGCTGCTATCAAAATATTACTGTGTACACACTTTTGCAACCGGTCTAGTCAGTACTCATTCTGACTCTAAGCATATGCTCAAGTGTGCCCTCCGAAGTGTTTTTGCGCAGGTCATCATGCATCTTGCCAGCCGCACTAAAAGCACGCTCTACACCCGCAGTGGTGGCAGGACATCCTAGGAACTGGCGGGCCATACGGTAGACATCGGGTAGAGTGGCAGCATTGCGGTTCCACCAAAGCATCACGTCAAAGCCATCCTCATTTGGCTCTTGGGGCAAAGCTAAGTATGAATCAAGCTGATCTCTAACTACTCTTTCAGGCTGAGTAACTCTAGGATCGGTCTTCTTGCGCATGAAGGATGACTCGCCAAGGTTCCCACTGACAGGTTTGGAAACAGGGGCAATGGGCTCTACATTGCTGGGTTTGAAGTTAGTCCACGCGGTGCGCAAATACCCGAAAGCGCGAAGGGAGTTCATATCACCGTTGTCAAAGATGTTGCAACCTTCAAACTGCCAGTTCTTCCACCGAGGATCCAGCAAAGTTGCCACCACGTAGTCCTCAAGCATGCTCTCGTCCAACTCATACACCCATCGCCTCACGAAGTCACGGTGCATGGCCTCGCGAGCAGTTTGCACACCGTGCAAGAGCTCCTTGTGCTTGAGGACGGAGTTGTTGGCGAGGGTGATGTCGACGGTCGGGCTCAACTCAAACTCGATCAACCAGGCAGTCATAGGCAAGACCAACGACATGGTGACATACTTCGTGCCTTGGATGATCCTCGTGTAGTGGAAGACCGGCCGCAGCACAGGTATCTGCAGCATACAAAAAATAAGCAGTCAGTTAAGCCGTCAAGGCATATCAATATGAAAATACGGTACAAGTAGGCAGGGCATTCACTAAAATGTACACAGCGGATAAACCTCCGGAGCCATGGGGTACAAGCCCATGGTCGTAAGGCGCGGAAAAGTCGCCTTCGAACCGATCAACGGAACTGAACGAAGGTTGATTGACTGATCCTTACTTTTTAATCCGTGTGTACACAGAAAGTGGCAAGTATCGACTCACCGATTGCTCAACGACCTCCCAGTCACTGAGATCCATTTGAAAATCTCGGTAGGTGGAGCCCGCCTCGTCGGTACTCAAGTTCAGTTGCAAGCTCTCGACATCGAACATCTGGAGGGCCTTTTGCTGGGGGGGAACCATTCCCATTGCAGAAACATGCTGTTCCACCGAACAGCTACCGAACGCGGAGGCTGTGTGCTCGGCAGCTGGTACTTTGCCTGGCACTTATGCAGGCAGGAGAGTCCGAGCGGTGAGCGACGGAATAGGGCTGCGATGCCCTTAGTCTTCGTGTGAACTGCTGCGATGCAGCTCACGCTCAAAAACTGCAGAACGCATCTCTGACCCACATGAACTGGGCAAGGGTGGGTCTCGAAGTCTGCCAAACCCTTCTGAACATTGCTGGCTCCGTCGGCCACCGCCTTATGCAGGCAGTCACGAACGTTGTCGGTAAGTACCGTCATGGAGTTATTTGGGGACTCCGCGGCCGATTGAAACTCGTACTTCTCCACACCGACAAGAGCCAAGGCATCCTTCGTGGCGTGGTCAATCTCTTCGCCGGTGTGAGCGATCTCCCCGAAAGGGACAGCCCTCACCAAAAGCTCCTCGATTGTGTTGGCACCCGCAGACCAAAAGTAGAGGAGGATGCCCAACAACGCGATGCCGTTTTCGGACCAGATGTCAATGGCTGCAATGATACACCGAAACAGCCAGTCAGTAATATAAAAACGGTTAAAATAGTAGCAAACACGTATCGCCAAACACTCGAGAGCATGCGTGTAACACTGATACTGCCTTTCTCAGGATAAATTGTAGGCAATAAAAGTCCCGGGAGTGGCGGGAAACGCACCGGTGGAAGGGCTGACACCAGCTGCAATCAGCTTGAAGATCTTGGCGCGATCGCTGGCGAGGGCTTTGCCAGACAACACGCACAGTTGGCGAACAACGTTGTGAGCAGACGGCATGGTGTAGCCGCCTCCAGATGCGAACAGCAACACGTCCTTCAACTCGGTGTCCCGCTCGGGAAGGCTGAGCGGCCGGGCACGTTTGCAGAGCCAGCTGACCACCTTCGAAGTCAGTTGATCTCGTTTTCCAGGGGGCCATGAACTTCCCCCAGAGTTGATCACAGACTGGACTCTGGGGGTAGCCGATGCTTCAGCGACTGCAGCGTTCTCGAACTCCTCGGCCTCAAGTTCAGCGAGGTGGTCCTTGTGCACGTGGGATAAATGCTGCCGGGCGTTGGTGGTGTTGGTGGTGCAGGCAAGACGGGCGGCGCATCCCGCGATGGCACACTGGAGACCCATCGGCTTGTCGGTGGTCGGGCAGATGATCTCGTTGAAGTACGACCACACCTGCGGTCATGTCAGAACGTCACGCAGAGCCTTGTTCGTTGCATGATCCGTCGGCGGGAGTCGAACGCAATAGAACGAAACAATAGCATGATGGCCGGCCGGCTGTCGGTCATACAGTTACGACTAAGACGGCGTTCGTGAAAGAATCGAGTAAGGGTAAGGAACGAAAGGAACGAAGGAGAACATGGTGAGTACAAATTACCTTTGCAATGCGGCGGCCTCGCATGGCAGGGCGAAGGATGGCATGTTCACTCTCATCTTCTTCAACACAATCATCTTCTGCTTCAGCAGTAGTGGCTGTAACACCCGTAGAGTATCCAGGAGCAGCAGCACTCTCGCCTGGAGTGGCAGCGACAGCGACAGGTGTGGTGTCGTCAAATGGAGTTCTTCGCCTGCGTTTGCCCAGCTTTAAAGGGTGTTGCTCGGATTTAGCATTTCGAAATTGTGCTATGTCATCTTCAAGGCCCGCCAAGTTCTCGATTGGCTCCCAGGTGTCGTGCGAATCACTGTATCCCTTCCAGCGGATTAGCCATTCTTCAACCGTGAGACCATTAACCTTCACAGATCGCTCGGCTATGATACATTCCACATCATATATGTTCTCAGCGTTATCCCGATGATCGAATTCATGACGGGGCGTGCGTTTGATCGGGCCCTTGCCTAGGGCCGGCAATCTGGTTTTAACGGGTTGGGATTTCTTGGATTTCGTTGCCGCACGCCTGCCCATGATGTAAGAAATGAAGTTTGAATGTAGTTGCACTCAGGTTAGAGCTTTATATGGGTGTCTCGGGTAGATATTTTAGCATCCGACAGCCACATTTGAAATTTGAGCCGCAGCTGAACCCAACAGCCAATAATTGAGTGGCAGTGGTCGGTTCACGTCGATATGCACACAATCGATTTCATAATGTCAAACGTGTCGTCGGCGCTAGAGATCGAAACCGGTTATATTGGTGTTATGACACGACAAGAACACATTCGATTGGTGTATCCATTTTTTTGAAATCGATTTGATTGGTAATTATGATGAACACGTAACCGATTTAATTGTGGTTCCTCATCGAAGGCAAATCGATTCGATTGGCGATTGTTACAGGTTGGAAATCGATTCGATTGTAGTTGTTCAAAATTAGTAACCTGTTTGATTCGTAATTATTGCAATTTCAAATCGATTGTAATTGTGATAACCGTGTTTAATCGATTAATCGTAATTGTCAAAACAATCGATTCCGACCCTTGAATTGTTGGCCTCCACGCGGACGGCCAAAGTAGCGTCGTCCAGCGTGAAGAGCGGGAGGAAACCGGTGTCCTCAGTGACGAATGCCGCCTGCAGGGCAGAGACCATCCTCGTGAAGATGGCCGCCGCGTGGGGCTCCGCACCGGAAAATCTCCCCTCTTTGCCGTCGAACAACTTGCGCTGGACGTGCTTCGCCACTTTCATGTCGAAGTGCTCCCGCTGTAAGGTGCGTACCGACGCCAAGAATGTAGCACCCGCCGAATTAGCGGCCGGCTGTGCCGCTGCCGGGGTCGCGGGCGTGTTGGCATGCCTGGCAGCAACGGAGTCAAAGATTGTGCTTAATGTGCGGCGGCGATGCGCCATGCTAGCCGTCGATCTAGTAGAAGCAACCATGATGAAGAAGACTACAGGGGTGGAGTGAGGCAAGAAGACGTGGAAAAAAATGCGGTAGTCTTGGGCGGCCAAGAAATGTGGTGGGTCGTCGATACGGCTGCCGTGAGAGAGCAGAAATTCCGAGAGGTCGTGTGGTAGATGGCGGCCGATACGAAACGGTGTGGTGACCAACCAGGATGCGTAAACCAATCCAACGTTAAATCTCGTAGAAAAATGTCCTCAAAGGCCTACAGCTAGCCGTAAATCAACCCACAAAACTTAGGCCATACCCGCGACTGCCGGCACTCCCACGCGCGGAGCGCCTCACTCCATCCCAAGCGTCCGGCTTTAGCCAATCATCCTCGCGGTGTCGCAGTGGCTAAATAAAACGTAAGTGGGGCCAAACCTGTCAGATATATAGTCGGGTGTATATATCGGATAACGGAGAATAAACCCTGTGTTAAGGGTTTCGATATCAGAACGGTAAAAGTCTCAGATTGATAAAAGAGATACACATAAATGCTGGAATTGACGCTACGACTAGTTCGTACAGTCTAGTGTCATTCCTGTATGTCATCTTCGGTGGTCAGCCTGTGTCACTCATCTCGGGTATATATCGTTTGTATATCCGAGTTTAGTGATCCGTTGTTTCACCGTCGGCAGCGGGTCCCCACTGCCTGAGCTGCTGTTTCCAGCAGGTTATGGTCCCTCTCACGTTCGCGTGAACTGAATTTTAGCGTAGAATTTTATTTTATTTCCGCCCTATCTTTTGGTTGAGCGTCTCCACACCTTGTGGGACGCTTTAGAGCAAATTCTGCGTATTTTCTGGAGGCGGCTGCTTACGGCTTTGGGTAATTTCGACGGGGTGGACTCCTACGATTTTTGTTACGTTATTTCATTGTTAGATCTCGTTTTCTTTGATGGATTCACAGCAGATTTCTTCGAGTGAGGAGCTTATGGCTCTTTTAGCGACTATTGATGCTAGTATGGAGAGGGTCGCGACTCTCAAGCGTTCTCAACTGTTATCATTATGCAGCTCTATGGCACGCTCCCTTTCGCATTTTCGTTGCGCGGAATCTTCGCCTGTTTCATCGGAGCCCATTCAGCCGATTTCTTTACACATTGTTGTTTCAGAGACTGGCGCACAGGTTGGTGGTGCCCAGTGCGTTGGGCAATCAACCGTAGAATCCGAGAGTTTTCGTGCTGCGCTTTGTGAGACAGGAGTTGGCGATTGCATGGCTATCCTGAGTTCGCGATCAATTTCAACTCAAGTTACCACCACTCGACCCTTCCCTAGTGCCACTAGGGCAAGAGACACTGTCCAACAGGCCCCTCCTGTAAGGACAGAAGTTCATTACGTTCATGCCCCTCCAATTGCGCCTTCCTATATGGGCTCTAGGTTGAGCCGCGATTTCGAGGAGTGTTTATCTAGTGAGAATGAGGATGAATCGGAGTACCCACTTGGGTATTTCGATGATTCCAGCGACAGTTGTGAGGAGGAAGAGGAGCAAGATGGCCACTTGGCCGCTCCGCATTTTTCGTCCGATCAATTGGAACAAGATTATTCTCTGAACACAGGTTTTCAAGGAGGATCTTATGGCGGAGTTTTGGAGCCCCCACTTGGGGAGGAATTTTTACCGCAGAGCGAGTTTCATGTGGGCACAGTTTCTTTTGAGGGTGAGCCTGCAATGAGCGACGAGGATGTCTACACCGCAGAGGAGTGGGCTGCCTGGGAGGCAGGAGCCCACGATTCCGTTGAAACTGGTGGTGCAGAATTTTATGATGAAGATTCTTATTATGAGGATGATGCTAGTTTCGATTCTGGTGATGGCTTCTATTGATTTCTTTAAACAGACAGGCGGTGTTCCCTTTTGAATTCTCCACCACTTGCTGTAGTTTTGGGCTGAAGGATGCTGTTTTATGTCTCACCACTTGCGGGCAGCTTTTCACAATTAAGACGAGCAATTCACAGGCAAGAGGCCTTTTCAGTTCGCAGCAAGCTAAAAGCTAAACCGACAGGCAGACTTATTTTTTACATTCTCCATCACATGCAGACAGGCGAGGATTGTGGGTTCACCCACCACTAGCTGGCAGAGAATTAATCTTAGCAGACCAAATTGGTACTAGCAGTTTCCTAGGCTTAGCAGTATTATTTTGCTAGCCTGTACATTCATCTTGCCACCTGTGACTTTGACTAGCTTCCTAGAGTTGACATTTCTTTACATTCTCTGTAAACTCTAGTAGCTAGGGTGGTGAGTGTCACTAGCTGGTCCACCTCAGATGAGGTGGTGTGCTGGAATTGACGCTACGACTAGTTCGTACAGTCTAGTGTCATTCCTGTATGCATCTTCGGTGGTCAGCCTGTGTCACTCATCTCGGGTATATATCGTTTGTATATCCGAGTTTAGTGATCCGTTGTTTCACCGTCGGCAGCGGGTCCCCACTGCCTGAGCTGCTGTTTCCAGCAATAAATACTAACGGGTGTTTCCCGTCTACTGGTGACGGTCACCCAGCCTACTATAGGAAGTGACAGGTGACAGTCTTTACTGTCGGTGTGTCACATCCAGCAAGTGCCACCACATCGTCATCGAAAATTGAATCTAATCTACGGACGCGTGAGTGCGTCGGTCTAACTGGAGTGGAAACCATATATACGATGAATATGCTAATGAATGTCGGCAGCAAGGAGCGTACATGTGCCCTGCGGATGGCGTCAGTAAAAAATAATGCAGAAACATGCATGACGCGAACCATGAGTCAAAACGCGGTTGGAGCGACGACTTGTCACT
Source organism: Cymbomonas tetramitiformis (assembly GCA_001247695.2). NCBI lineage: Eukaryota > Viridiplantae > Chlorophyta > Pyramimonadophyceae > Pyramimonadales > Pyramimonadaceae > Cymbomonas > Cymbomonas tetramitiformis. The sequence continues at coordinate 11,401 of LGRX02019725.1, read as the reverse complement.
GACCAAATGGCGCGACGTAGAAACCCATACACTCAGTGCGATGATAGCACGATGCTGCTGCAATAAAATTCACGTGAACCGAAACCAAGCGTGCGCCCGCTGTTTAGCGCACGTAGCCAAACCAGCAAGCCGGCCGCCAGCACCCCGATCCCCGCCCCTCCGCTTTACACGGGGGTTCACCAAGGAACCACGCCCAGTGGGGTATCTTCAACCTCCGAAGAGAGTGGCCGTACGCCTTGGGTCGCCAAACCGAAGGGTCGTGCGCAATTCAATAGCATACTTATACTCCGTATACTTATTTTTAAGTTAACTTGTAGATTTTAGATTTTTGAAATATCGGTGTGCGTAAGACAGACACAGACACAATTGACGACGGTATTCTATTGGGTATAGTTACAGCCTCGCGCCAAGCGCCGGCGTGGCGCGAGACCTTCAGAGCGAGAGGAGGCGATATCGATATCGCGTCCAAAACGTCGCGTCCAATTTACATGCTTGAGCTCCATCGCCAATTTCCCGATCCCATTTTGGTTTCAGGTTGAGGTGCGTATCCCACAAGACAACCACGTGCAATTTCCAGAGTTCGAGTAACATTTTAGAGAGAGAATTCCAAATTCTGTTCGGGGGAAGGCGTTCATTAGGGAGATAGGGACGCATACACAAAAAATGGGTGTAGCAATTGATTGAAAATCTGACATAATTACCATATACTGTCACTAGAAATATAATGAAATAGTTTGACTGTGTGTCCCCGCTATGAAGAGCCTCTCTCTCGGTCCGAGCCGGCTCCGCTGCTGAGCTGTCTACTGACCAGCGTCTCTTGCGAGAGCTCTTCCGATGAGACATCATCGAGCACAACAATTGTAATGCTGGGAGACCTTTGAGGTATAAAGTTGCTTCAAACGGTCGAGACTTCTTTTTCAGGTTGTTACTCATCTTCAGCAACCAACCAACTTTGGACTTCGGGACATGTGAGGCTGTTTCGATAGCATCCTATCACATAGCTGAACTGTCGTTTTTAAAACTCTCGGTTTTTAATATTGTGCTCGTCTTGTTGCTCTCTTTTCGTCTAAACTGCTTAAATTGCACATTTACCTGTGTAGGCAAATTCTTTTTGCACAAAATTTAGGGTTATCCTCCCAGTGAATTCAGGTTCATCCTGCAAATAGGAAACGTCGTGCAGCGGTGGACTCCGCTTCTCTGAAATTACAGAGAACTTGAATCCAAATGAATTATGGACAGCTGAGCTGCTACGGGCTCTGAAGGGACACATCGCCAAGAGAGTCGTCCAAGCTTCCAGTCTATGTGCTCGGAGGAAGGCAGTGACTAAGGCATATCTCTGCACTGTGCTTAAAGCAGTGGCTAAAGTGTCCCCTTGCATGGCGCTAACATGGAACTCGCAACCGCGATATGTCGCACTCACAGTCTCCCAGCCACTGAAGCATTTCCCTGCACTGCGCGTACAGGGAACTCGTAGCCGCAATATGTCGCAGGAGGACTTCAAAATACGTCTCAAAGGTTGGTGCCCAGGGCGCATTATAATCAAGGTGATGTGTTGACTTGTGCGAAGGTTGAAGCATCACCTAATGGATGAGCCGACACACCCGTGCGAAAGCTCTGCTTCCGGGGCGCGGACACCTTTGCGCTCTCTGGTCCGAAGGCGCGCGAAATTCAGCTTCGGGGGTTGGATATATGTGACCTCCCCCTTCTCAAGTCGCTCGACCTCACCGCGCAGTTAACAGAAAAAAGATGCTTCACCGTTGTAAGCAATGACTCCTGCTACGGCGTCAATACGGACTCACAGCTTGCCGGTGCCGGTAACTCTTGGTAGGCCTTCTCCAGGAAGGCGCTCCTGGGCCCGGATTTGCGGGACGCACACTGGTCGGTGCGAGGCTTTCCATCAAGGACCGCTTGTTTTAGGCGTTTCTCTCCGGGGTTGGGGAGGTGGGGCGTACGCGGCAGCGCCTCCGCTGGAAGGCGCTCCGACGGCCTTCAAGCACACCGATTCGAGGTCGTACACCCCCAAGTCAAGGTCCAAAGCGGCAGAGCCCTTCACGCCCCCGATGCCCGGGAACGTGGAAGAGGCGCAGTGCCTCGGGTACGCCTCAAACGCGCCTCGCGCTCCCCTGTGTGCCCTTCGAGCCCTGCCACTGCGCCGCTCGGTCTTAAACGTCGAGTTACTTCTCTGATACTCTCCGCCTGTTTCCGCGAGAACCTGCGGAGCGGCGGCTCGCGCCCCGCTGAAGCCGCGAGAACCTGGGCGGAGGATAACTGGGTCCAGCTTTGAGCGCAGTCCTCCACCTCGTGTGCGCGTTCTGTGAAAGTTTGGGTTTGCTCGCGAAGTCTCCGCGCGCGGTGCTTTCTCAGGAGCACACCCCGCTAATCCGAATTCCGCATTTTCCCTCTCCTACGATCCGCCAAACCGCTTGCGTCCCTGCCGCTGTGGCCTAGGCTGCATCACTGGGCTCAGGTGGTGGGAAGACATATCGGAGGGCTGACGTGGCGTGCGGCCCGACGCTTTCGCAGTGGCGTGGGGAAAAAGTACGACACCGAGCCGAAGAATGCGAGGCGGAGGATGACAACCCCGCCTTCGGATGACCTCGAATGGGCGAGTCCGGTGCACTTCTCCGCCACCCCCCGCGGTTCTAACGACGTGTACGACGCCTATCTGCCGCCGAGCTTGACGGCCAACTCAAGCAGTCCGCCGCCCACCTTCGCCAACGAGGACACGGTAAGCTGACTTGTACAGCTGCTCGCGCGGCGTCCGTGGTCGTTGCTCCGCGCTGGTTACCTTCCGCGCCCGCTTTTGAGTTGACTCTGTTCAGGCTGGCTTCGGTCCGCGGCCTTGCCTTCGCTCAGTGTGTCGCGCTGTACTCAACACGTTGCGGGCGGTGAGGCAGCGAGCCCATCAGAGGGGGTTGTACCCCTGCCTTCACACACGGCGCATCGCTCTGTCGGCTGTGGTGCAGGCTGCCTCCTTTCCGAGTCATTGCGTTCAGATACAGAGCTTCACGATACGAAGCAGGCTCTTTAGAGGCTAGCTACGGTCATCGCTTGGGCTTGCTTTTCCACGGGGGTGTCTGCTTCCCCGCGGTGTGTCCGCCTAGCCCGGGAGTGGTGGGAGGCCCTCGCCGCTGGTCTTGCCCGGGAGCGGTGGGAGGCCCTCGCAGCTGGTCTAGCCCGGGAGCGGTGGGAGGCCCTCGCCGCTGGTCTTGCCCGGGAGCGGTGGGTGGCCCTCGCAGCTGGTCTTGCCCGGGAGCGGCGGGAGGCCCTCGCCGCTGGTCTTGCCCGGGAGCGGCGGGAGGCCCTCGCCGCTGGTCTCGCCCGGGAGCGGTGGGAGGCCCTCGCCGCTGGTCTTGCCCGGGAGCGGTGGGAGGCCCTCGCCGCTGGTCTCGCCCGGGAGCGGTGGGAGGCCCTCGCCGCTGGTCTTGCCCGGGAGCGGTGGGAGGCCCCGCCGCTGGTCTTGCCCGAGGGAGCGGTGGGAGGCCCTCGCCGCTGGTCTTGCCCGAGCGGCGGGAGGCCCTCGCCGCTGGTCTCGCCCGGGAGCGGAGGCCCGCGCCGCTGGTCTTGCCCGGGAGCGGTGGGAGGCCCTCGCCGCTGGTCTCGCCCGGGAGCGGTGGGAGGCCCTCGCCGCTGGTCTCGCCCGGGAGCGGTGGGAGGCCCTCGCAACTGGTTTTGAGGACTCTCTGTGCCTCGGAACCAGCCTGCTGCAGCACAAACGGGTTTATGGCGGCTTGTCGCGGCAGCGGTTGAAGGGACGAGCGTGATCGATTGCGGCGGGAGGGCGGAGAGGTGGGGCTTGCAGGAGCTGCGGCTGCCCCGCATGGGCCGCAACGACGCGCTGTGCAACTGGCCGAATGCCCTCGGTTGGGCGAACAACTGGGAGGGCGTGGGGGACCGCGCGAAGGACGCGAGGGTGCGCAACGGCCGGCAAAGCGCCGCAGCTCTCGTGCGATCGTGCAAGACCGAGCTCGAGATGAACGAGGCGCAGCTCCGCAGCCGTGTGTTTAAGGAGCTGCCACGCCGTGCCCACCAGCTCAACCAGGACATCCCACTCTCCGCCGTGGAGCTTGTCGAAAGATCCACCGTACTGCTTCCCCTCCCACCCCAACCTGCTCCCGACCACACCCCGTATCCTCCCTCTTGCTTCTCGCCGGGCTCCCCTGGTAATCTATACAAGGGAGGCAGGTGTCATCACCAGTACCGGCGTTTGGAGGCTGCCTTGGTAGCTCCGGCAAGGGCTACCTGCTGCTGCACCCGGGCTAGCGCCTCGCTTTAGGTTGTGGGTCGGCAAGTCGCGCCGGTGACGAGGCCTGAAGCAGGTCTTGCACCCTCGGGCACGAGTGCAAGGTGGGGAGATCATGAAGGTGCAATATGAAGTATCCGTTTGCTGCCTCATTCTAGTTGTGCTGAAGTAGCGTCTCCCCAGCACCCTCGGGTGCAGTAGAATCAAGAAGATCTATACAGCAAGCCCACCTTGTGGCTTTCAGGTGTAACTGTGGTAGCTCAAGGGAAGGTCAAAATGAGGGAAGGGTTTGAAGGTGTGGTGGGCGGTGCGGTGAGATGGGGGAAGCGTTTGAATGTGTTGTGGGCGGTGCGGTGAGATGGGGAAGGGTTTGAAGGTGTTGTGGGCGGTGCGTGTGAGATGGGGGAAGGGTTTGAAGGTGTTGTGGGCGGTGCGGGAGATAGGGGAAGGATTCAAGGTGCTGTGGGCGGTGCGGTGAGATGGGGGAAGGGTTTGAAGGTGTTGTGGGCGGTGCGGTGAGGTTGGGGGGGGTGTTTGGTTGGCAGTGCAAGTTTGAAGGGTGTGCGGAGGGGAAGATCGCGACGGCGCGCATGATGTCCGGCGAAGTGTGGCGACTGCAGCGACGCATCACCCCGGGATCCACAATTCTCGACCTCAGCGAGTGCCTCATCGGCATGCGTCAGGTAAACCCTTTCTCCTCCCCCCTCCCCCCACCCCACCTTGTCATCCCCCATCCGAGCGAGTTCACAGGGGGTGAACGAGGAGGAGGCAGTCAGTGGGGGGAGGCAGGGGGAGAGCGTGGCTGCTGGTGTGGGCACACGGACTGAGGGCCATTCTGCGGTGCTGGTGTGGGCGCACGGACTGAGAGCCATTCTGCGGTGCTGGTGTGGGGCAGCTCCAAGCGTTCTGTATGGTGCTAGTGCCCAACAAGCAGGTGAAGAGTCTAGTGCTCCAGAACAACAAGCTGAACGCCAAGCACTCCCCGAAGCTCCTGTCGGCACTCCGCGCCGCCCCGCAGCTCACCTACCTCGACCTCTCCCACAACCAGATGAAGGATGTGCTGTGGCTCGGGGAGCTCATGCGCCCTACTGCGGTCCTTGAGTGGCCCCCCATGCTCAGAGAGGTAACCCTCCCGCCTGCCCGCCCCACCTCCTCGTCCTGTTGCGACCCCGGACCCTCATGCAAATCCATGACACGCTCCTGGAATCTTCCGCCTACACACCTGTCACAGAAACACCGGATGCAGGCGCCGAGTGTGGGCGTGCATCACCAGAGATGCCTCGACAGGAGCTCCAAGCTTGCCATTGGTGGGCTGCCTTCCTTGAGTGGCCCCCCTGGCTCGATCGTAGAGCGTGAGGCCCGAGGCGCGCGTGGCCCCCCTGGCTCGATCGTAGAGCGTGAGGCCCGAGGCGCGCGTGGCCCCCCTGGCTCGATCGTAGAGCGTGAGGCCCGAGGCGCGCGTGGCCCCCCTGGCTCGATCGTAGAGCGTGAGGCCCGAGGCGCGCGTGGCCCCCCTGGCTCGATCGTAGAGCGTGAGGCCCGAGGCGCGTGTGGCCCCCCTGGCTCGATCGTAGAGCGTGAGGCCCGAGGCGCGCGTGGCGATTGGCCTGGAGGTGCGTGGGACGGCGGTTTGGGGCGCAGTTAAAACTCTCGTCGAACAATCTTGGGGAGAGCGGAGGGCGCCACGTGGCCGCCTTCCTGCTGCGCAACAATATCCTGAAGAAGCTGTACGTGAACAAATGCGAGATCGGGGAGATGGGCGCCGTGGCCATCGGCAATGCCATCGGGGCCAACGTGTGCCTCGAGATTCTTGACCTGTCGTGGAACATCTTTTACACGCGCGGTGCCAAGGCCATCGCGGAAGGGCTGCATGGGAACGTGAACCTGAGATGGCTGAACCTCGAGAAGAATGGTCTGGGCGACGAGGGGGGCTGCGCCATGGCGGACATGCTGCAGGAGAACGAGGTAGCTCACCATGCCAAGCTGGCGCCCCCGCGCCGCCCGGCCGTGTGGATATCTCACCCCAACGCGAAGCTGACACCCACGCCATGCCGTGTGGATCCCTCGCGCCGTCCTTGACGTCCTTGTACTTGACACGCTGAGTGGCGCAGCTGAGGAAGGGACGGGCGCTCCTCCAGCCCCTGACGGCCGGCCAGGCAGTGGGCAGCGAGTAGCGCATATTGATTGGGATCGGAGGGCCCCCGGCAGGGCCTGGAGGTGTTGAACATGGCGCACAACCGGCTGGCGACCAAGACGTGCACCCTGCTGTCAGACGCGCTGCCCAGAAACAAGAACCTCCGGGAGCTTGACCTGCGGCATAACCCACTCGGTGCGCCGCCTCCGGGAGCTCGACCTGCGGCATAATCCGTTCGGTGCGTTGCCTCCGGGAGCTCGACCTGCGGCATAACCCACTCGGTGCGCCGCCTCCGGGAGCTCGACCTGCGGCATAACCCACTCTGTGCGCCGCCTCTGCTGGCACAAGAGTGAAACAGGCTTCACGGCGCCGTTCCGTGCACCCCCTCCGTTAGACGGCACCCCCGAACCACTTGCGGCGACTGTTTCTTGCCATGATCCGATCTGACGCGCCAACTTTGCTTACCGCTCGCCTGAAAGGACAATCGCTATCGCCGCGAGAAGGCCTTCACAGATAGGTTCGGAAGTTCAGAGGCCTTCCTGAAGCGTGAGCGGTAAGTCGAGGTATGGGTGTGTGGGGTGCGAGAGGGTGCGCGGCGGTGCAGGGATGATTGGAGCGAAGGGCCTCGTGATGAGGTTGTCGGAGTTCCACATCACGAGCGTGAACATGCAAGGGTGCACCTTCATGAAGGAGGCAGTCAGCGACGTCATGGACTTCAACTTCCGCAACCCTGACGGCAACTACAACCTCGATCTCGCCAACCCCACGCACCGCGTGGTGGGAGGCCCTTCCCCCTTCCCGCCCTCATGCCGTGGATCCCCTCGCCTCCCCCCTTCGCGCCTCATGCCGCGGAGCCCTCGCCTTCCCCGCGCCCCTCATGCCGCAGAGCCCCTTGCTCACCCTTCGCGCCCTCATGCCGCGGAGCCCCTTCGCTTCCTTCCCGTCCTCATGCCGCGGATCCCTCGCTTCCCCTCTCTCGCGTCCTCATGCCGCTGGAGCCCTCGCGCTCCCCTTCGCGCCTCATGCCGCGGAGCCCCTCGCCTTTCCCCTTCCCGTCCTCATGCCGCGGACTCCTCGCCTTTCCCCCTCTCGCGCCCTCATGCAGCGGAGCCCTCGCCTCCCCGCGCCCTCATGCGCGGAGCCCTCGCCTTCCCCCTTCCCGCCCCTCATGCCGGCGGGAGCCCCTCGCCCCCTTCGCGCCCTCATCCCGCTGGAGCCCCTCGCTTCCCCTTCGCGTCCCTCATGCAGCGGAGCCCCTCGCCCTGCCCCTTCCCGCCCTCATGCCGCGGTGCACAGATCGATGGCCCGAAGTGTGTGCCAAAGCCTGCGATCCCAACAAGCTCCAGGGCATACAGATCACGGTGGCCCGAAGTGTGTGCCAAAGCCTGCGATCCCAACAAGCCTCCAGGGCATACAGATCAATGGCCCGAAGTGTGTGCAAAGCCTGCGATCCCAACAAGCCTCCAGGGCATACAGATCAATGGCCCGAAGTGTGTGCCAAAGCCTGCGATCCCAACAAGCCTCCAGGGCATACAGATCAATGGCCCGAAGTGTGTGCCAAAGCCTGCGATCCCAACAAGCCTCCAGGGCATACAGATCGATGGCCCGAAGTATTGGAATCTGCAAGTGCCTGCTGATCAGTTTGGTGTAAAGAATGACTATCTAGGCCTTATACAGTAGTCAGGATGCTCGAACCCTGAAGAAACCCTAAAGAAACCCTAAAGAAACCCTTAGATCTAGATCTGTAGATCTGCTGAACTAATCGTGGCCGTCAGATCACTGATGACCATCGGGAAGTGCGTAATGAGTTCATCTGTACTCAGGAGTGTCACTGTGGTCGGTATGAACACGACAGTGACACGTAGGACTCTGTTTCGTGAACTTTCACATAAGATCGCCCAATCAGTAATGATGGCGCGCAAATGCTCGTGGCGTTTCGAGTCGCGAACTGGTATATCTTTTGATAATGAAAGTTTATGCTTGCTTTTGTGTAAACGAAACTCTCGAATTCCTACACGAAGTGTGTGCCAAAGCCTGCGCTCCCGACCGCGATTGCGCAGCGCAGCTTTGTATCATTTCGGAGCCATTGTCTGGTTGCGTCCGCACTGGTTGACAAAGACCCGGGGAACCGGGCAACGCACGCCGTGTGCCCACCTGCTCGGAGGCTGGGACTTGGGGAAGCCCGTGCACCTGGAGGGGGATGGGCGGAGGCGCTGTAGTCCGACGTGACGTGTGGGGGGAAGCGCGGCTGGAGGGGGGGGGGAGGCGGTGCAGACTGTGGGGCACCTGGTGAAACTGTGGCACGCCCAAGGGCAGGACAGCTGGCGGCGGGCAATGCTGGACGGCGTGCACATCAACTACTATCCGGATATGGCATGGCCGGAGCGGCTGCCCCTCGAGGGTAACTTCGTGGTGGACTTTGTCACCACGGAGCGAGTCCCCAGCAGCGTTGCCCCCTTCACCGACCACGAGTTCAGAATGCTGTGGTGAGCGCCGTCTGCCTCACTGCCGCCCGCACATCTCCACTTGCAGGTGTCAGCTCGGCAACTGTCATCCTAACGTGCAGCGAAATTCGAGTGCATGTATCGCTGGTGTGTCCCTCTGGCAGTGGAGACTGCGCTAGGGCTCCGATCAGAGGAGCCCTGTATCCCACCCCTGCGCCAGAGATTGCCCCCTTCCCCAACCCCTCGCAGCGCACAGCGCGCAGCCTTAGTTTCGCTGTGACCTCAGTCGAGGCCTTGCGGAACTGTGGAGGCGCTCCTCCTCAATCTCCGCCTGAGCTAGATCGAGCCATAAGCATGCGGAAGCGAGCTCCTGAAACAATCGACGGCTCAGGATGTCTGCTGCAGAAATAGAGGGTTGAAGATGAAAGGATGGAGCATACGCCCTCCACCCGGGTGGGAGAGGTGGCGAGGATGTGGGGATGGCAAGGATTCGTGCCGCACGCGACGAACGCCGCGCCTGCAGCTGGTTGACACCCAGGAGCGGTGCTGTGGGGCGCCAGGAGTGACATGAACAAGACGCGGGTGCTGGATGAGTGGCTGCTGGAGTACGTGCGACTGATGGCCGCGTGGGGGTACTTCAAATCGCAGCAGGCCGCCAAGATACTCAGGTGGGTGCTGCAGTGTGTGCTGCGCCAGGGGGGGTCGGTCCGTCTTGAAGTGCGTGCCCTTAAATTGGAGAGGTGGGGGGTGCGCGCATCCGCGGAGCCGAGGCGCGCGGGGGAGGGCGCGAGGGCTGGAGCTGGGGGCTGGGCACAGGCAAGGAGGCGAGCCAGCAGGCAGATGACAGGGCGCATGCTTCGGGTATCTGTCGAGGTGGTGCAACACGGGAATAGGGGCAGTGGCAGGGAGGAGGGGGAGCACCGGGAACTGATGCTGGGCGGGGGGGCTATGCAAGGGGGCCCGCTGCTGAGGAGGATGGGAGGTGGGGGGCTGCGAGGGCGGGGGGGCTGTGGCAGCGCGTTTGCGTGGCAGGGCCTGATGAAGATGGAGGCTGCGGTCCTGCTGTTTGGCCGTATGGTAGATCCCCACAACGTGGAGCTGCTGTTGGACGAGTTTGACGAGAACGGGCGCGACCAGGTGTCGCGCCGCATCGGCATGGCCAGCATGTTCCACCCGAAGAACGCCACCGGCCACTACAAGCTCGACCTTAGCAAGCAGGTAATCCATGGCATTACTAGCGCCCCCTGCTCCCCTGCTTACCCCCTACCCCTAGCATCCCCCAACCCCCAGCACCCCCGCCGCATGCACCTCTACAAGTCTCGTTTTCCCCCCACACCACCCAATGGCGACGCCAAACTTGCTTGTCTCCGTGCTACAGCGAGCTGGGCGCCGCGCGGACTGGAGCGCCGGTCCCTGTGCCTATAGGCCCGGCTTCAGAGAATGAGGGGCTGGGAGGGGCTGCTCCCACTTGGAGCAGTTCGTGCAGCACGAGGGATATGCTGCAGTGATAGACGCCTCGACGAGAGTCGCGTGCTGTGGTTCTGCTGGCCTCTGGGGGCTCGGGTAGGATGGGGGGCGATGGGGGCGATGGGGGGTGGCGCGATGGCGCGCGACGGGGTTGGCGCGATGGCGGCAATGGGGGGGTGTGCGCGATAGGCGATGGGGGTGTGCGAGCGATGGGAGGGTGAGCGCGGCGATGGGGAGTGTGTGGCGATGGGCAGCAATGGGGGTGGGCGCGTGGGGGCGATGGGGTGTGCGCGTGGCGGCGATGGGGGGTGTGCGGCGATGGGCGGCTCTGGGGGTGGGCGGGGTGGGGGCTCTGAGGGTGGGCGAGAATTGGGGGCTCTGGGAGGTGGCGGTAATTGGGGGCTCTGGGGGGTGGGCCACAATTGGGGGCTCTGGAGGGTGGGCGGCAATTGGGGCTCTGGAGGGTGGGCGGCAATTGCTGGCTCTGGGGGGTGGGCAACAATTGGGGTCTCTGGTGTGTTTGCTCCAGGTGGACTACTCCATTGCCTGGCGTCTGCTGCACCTCTTCGAAGTGGATTTGACCTACAACCCAACCGTGCGTGCCGGGCTCCCCCGTGCACCCATCCAACAGCATCTCCAGCTTGCCACCAAGCATTTGATTGGTCGCCATGCGGTGCACATACGGCGGCACCCGGATGACTGCACGCTGTCACAGCTGCAGGTTGCGGCGGAGTTCTCCTGGTGTGGCTGCACTGCCCGGCACTGAGAGCTGCCGACACATGATGTGATGCCACCCACGTGGCGCTGAGAGCTGCAGAAACATGAATTGGTGATGCCCACGTGGCGCTGAGGCTGAGAGCTGCGGACACATGAGTTGGTGGCGCCCACGTGGCGCTGAGAGAAGATGCAGGGGCGAGGGGCTGGAATCGACGCGCTCAGAGCCGGGGCAGAGAGGGTGGACCTCCATGCGGCGTCAAACACGACAGAGAGGGGCTCGGGTGCCTCGGGTGCCTCAGGCGGAGAGCTTGCGGAACACCTTCATCAGCGGCAAGCCTATAGAAGTCAAAACCCCGCACGACTGGGAGCCGCCAGACAAGGTGACCCGGCAAAACC
>LGRX02019724.1:0-22903 GCA_001247695.2 Cymbomonas tetramitiformis | reverse complement strand
GCACTGCTTGATTCGTGATGGGCGAACTTCTTGTGCTTGCCTTGAGCCATACGCACTGCTTGATTCGTGATTGGCGAACTTCTTGTTCTTGCCTTGAGCAATGGGCACTTGATTTGTGATTTGCGAACCGTTTGCTTGCCTCCGAGCCATACGCTTGATTCGTGACAGAGGTTTACCAAACTTCATGGCCTTTGCCGCGATCTATACTTACTGCTTGATTCGTGATTGGCGAACTTCTTGTGCCCCACCATGAGCCATGCGCACTCTTGATTCGTGATTGGCAAACTTCTTGCTTGTGCTTGCCGCGAGCCATACGCACTGCTTGATTCGTGATTGGCGAACTTCGTGTGCCTGCCTCGAGCCATACGCCTTTGCTTGATTAAGTGACCTGTGAACTTCTTGTTCTAGCCTTGCGCCATACTGATTCTGTGGCGAAGAAATTATTGTCCTTGCTTTGAGGGCATACTGGTTCGAGCGATTGTGAACTTCTCGCTCTTGCCGTGAGCCCTGTGTTTTGTGCAGCTTATTGCATGCTGTTGGGCGCCAGGTGGAGTACCCGGCAAGTGCAGCCATGATGCTAGTTGGTGACGGTTACGGAGGGTGTCGGTGGGCATGTATGTGGGCACCGGTGCATAGAGGCTCACGGATAACCTCCTGGGGCTGGGGATGGGGGTATGGTGTCACAGTACGGAGGTGTGGCCTACGTGGCCTACAGTGGCGATGTGTCCATCAGCAAATTGCCCAGCAGGCATAGGGAACACTGCTAGGGTGGGTGGCGCTTTGTGAAGCTTGTGCCTGCTATAACGACGCGTTGAAGTGTCCATCAAGTGCAGCCATGATGCAGTTAGTGACGGTTACGGAGGGGGTGTCGGTGGGTATGTGTGTGAGCACCAATGCAGAGGCGCACGGTTATTGGCTCACCAAGCATGCACTCTCCCCCCCTCCCCTGCAGAGAGCAACGGTCACAACAGGCAAGCAGAGGTCTTGGCAGATTCATATATTCACAATATATTAATTGCCACCGTCTGGCCTGTTCGGTCTCTCAGCATGTGGCATGAGTGTCTGTCTCCCTCCCTGTCTGTGGAGCAGGTCTCTGAGGTCACAAGCACGAAGCTTCGAAGTTAGTTCCTAGCAAGTATCACGGTGCTGTCCGAATGGAACTAGGCGCCATGCGCAACCAAGTATAACGCTGGTTCTTCGAAGCTGCTGTGAAGGACTACGGCTTCACAGGTTCCCCATGGGAATCGTGCACCCTCCGAGACTCTGCCGCCCAATCTGCCACCAAACAACAAACCCCCGTGCATCATCCCTTGCAACAAGAGGAGTGGGTGGGTGGGAAAAAGAGAGGAAGAACAGAGATGGAGCGTTGCTCCTGAGGCTGAGATTCCGAAAAACTGCTTGACACCTCGTGAGAAAGTTGTTAACAACTAACTTCTCGTGTCAAGCCCCAGACGTGTCACGTGTCATCGATCACGGTGATCGATGACTCCCCTCGTCCCGATGCCACAGACAACGGTGTGGCATCGCTCTGGCAGACGGGCCTGGCGACCCTACACTTAGGGTTCGCGTGCGTTGCTTCTACAATAACCCAAATTATTATTTTCCAAATAATAATTGTCTAATAACCTCCTGGGGCACGGGGGTGGGGGTATGGTGTCACAGTACGGAGGTGTGGCCTACATTGAATCAAGTGGCAGTGGGTCCAGCAGCGACTACAGTACGACCGGGAACACTGATTATGAGGTTTGTGATGCTTTGTGAAGCTCGCCCCTGCTGGAGCGCCTCGCTGAGTGCCCATCGAGTGCACCCATGATGCTAGTTAGTGAGCGGTTACGGAGGGGGTGTCGGTGGGCATGTATGTGAGCACCAATGCATAGAGGCGCACGGATAACCTGCTTGGGCACGGGGATGGGGGTATGGTGTCACAGTACGGATGGGTGGCCTCCACTGAATCAAGTGACTATGGGTCCAACAGCGATTACAGTACGACCGGGAACACTGATTATGAGGTTTGTGGTGCTTTGTGAAGCTCGCGCCTGCTGGAGCCGCTCGTTGAGTGCCCATCAAGTGCAGCCATGATGCTAGTGAGCGGTTACGGAGGGGGTATCGGTCGGTGGGCATGTCTGTGAGCACCAATGCAAAGAGGCGCACGGATAACCTGCTGGGACACGGGGATGGGGGTATGGTGTCACAGTACGGATGGGTGGCCTCCACTGAATCAAGTGACTATGGGTCCAACAGCGATTACAGTACGACCGGGAACACTGATTATGAGGTTTGTGGTGCTTTGTGAAGCTCGCGCCTGCTGGAGCCGCTCGTTCAGTGCCCATCAAGTGCAGCCATGATGCTCGTGAGCGGTTGATGTGGAGGGGGTGTCGGTCGAATGCACCATGACCGGTACCACGGCTGGTGTGTTTGGTGCTTTGTGAAGCTCGCGGCTGCTGGAGCGCCTCGTTGAGTGCCCATCAAGTGCAGCCATGATGCTAGTGAGCGGATGATGTGAAGGGGGTATCGGTCGAATGCACCATGACCGGTACCACGGCTGATGTGTTTGGTGCTTTGTGAAGCTCGCGCCTGCTAGAGCGCCTCGTTGAGTGCCCATCAAGTGCAGCCATGATGCTAGTGAGCGGATGATGTGGAGGGGGTGTCGGTCGAGTGCACCATGACCGGTACCACGGCTGGTGTGTTTGGTGCTTTGTGAAGCTCGCGCCTGCTAGAGCGCCTCGTTGAGTGCCCATCAAGTGCAGCCATGCTGGTGGTGAGCGGTTACGGAGGGGGTATCGGTCAGTGGGCATGTATGTGGGCACCAATGCATAGACGCGCACGGATAACTTGGTGGGGCACGGGGATGGGGGTATGATGTCGCAGTACGGAGGTGTGGCTTACATATCCTCCAGTACCAAATTGTCCATCAGCGAATGCACCATGACCGGGAACACTGCTGATCAGGTTTGTGGAGCTTTGTGAAACTCGTGCCTGCTGACGTGCCAGGTTGAATGGCCACCAAGTGCAGCCATGATGCTAGTGCGTAAATGCGGAGGGGATGTCGGTCGGTGGGCATGTATGTAGGCGCCAATGCATAGAGGCGCACGGATAACCTGCTGGGGCACGGGGATGGGGGGATGGTGCCACAGGACGGAGGTGTGGCCTACATGAAATCTATTGGCGATGTGTCCATCAGCGAATGCACCATGACAGGGAACACTGCTTTTGAGGTGGGTGGGGCTTTGTGAAGCTCGCGCCTGCTGGAGCGCCTCGTTGAGTGCCCATCAAGTGCAGCCATGATGCTAGTGAGCAGATGCGGAGATGGTTTCGGTCCGTGGGCATGTCTGTGGGCGCCAAATGCATAGAGGCGCACGGATAACCTCCTTGGGCCCGGGGATGGGGGTATGGTTCAGGGTAACGGAGGAGTGGCCTACATTGAATCTAGTGGTGATGTGTCCATCAGCGAATGCGCCATGACCGGGAACACTGCTGCTCAGGTGGGTGGTGCTTTGTGAGGCTCGTGCCTGCTGCAGCGCCAGGTTGAAAGGCCATCAAGTGCGGCCATGATGCTAGTGAGCAGATGCGGAGGGGGTGTCGGTCGGTGGGCATGTATGTGAGCATCAATGCATAGAGGCGCACGGATAACCTGCTGGGGCACGGGGATGGGGATATGGTGTCACAGAACGGAGGTGTGGCCTACATAAAACTCAGTGGCGATGTGTCCATCAGCGAATGCAACATGACGGAGAACGCTGCTGGGGTGGGTTATATTCTTAAGGTGTGATAATATCACAAAAGCAATTAACAATGTTCATTACACGAACTTAAGAGTCCTCAGCGGCGTGAACTCCACAACGGAAAGCCCGCCGCGCCAGCTCTACGGCGTCCTGTGTCTTTACCAGACATACTGAAGTTTTCAGCGCGTAGTGGAACGTTGCGTGATAGTTTCGTTGAGACTCCACTTCACAATTGTAGTGGGCCTATAACCTTTTGGAAATAAGATGTGATAATATCACAAAAGCATTAAGAATGCCCATTACACAAACTTAATAGTCCGTTCGCTGAGCGAGCAGACACATATCTGATCCGACGGCTCCGATCTAATCACAGCCTTCTAAACACTGTACAGAGACCCTAGAAGTCAAATCCTGAAGAAACCCTAAGAAACCCTGACTTCCTGTGAACTATAGTGGGCCTAGACAGTCTGTCTTTACACCTAACTGGACATCAGGGATTGTAGATTCCAATTTTGGGTGGCGCTTTGTGAAGCTCGTGCCTGCTGGAGCGCCTCGTTGAGTGGCCATCAAGTGCAGTCATGATGCTAGTGAGCAGATGCAGAGATGGTTTCGGTCCGTGTGCATGTATGTGAGCGCCGAATGCAAAGAGGCACACGGATAACATGTTGGGGCACGGGGATGGGGGTATGGTGTCACAGGGCGGAGCCGTGGCCTACATTGAATCAAGTGGCGATGTGTCCATCAGCGAATGCAACATGAACGGGAACACTGCTGCGGTGGGTGGTGCTTTGTGAGGCTCGCTCGTGCCTACTGCAGCGCCTCGTTGAGTGCCCATCAAGTGCAGCCATTGTGCTAGTGAGCAGATGCGGAGGGGGTATCGGTCGGTGGGCATGTATGTGAGCGCCAAATGCATAGAGGCGCACGGATAACTTGGTGGGGCACGGGGATGGGGGTATGGTGTCACAGAGCGGAGGTGTGGCCTACATTGAATCAAGTGGCGATGTGTCCATCAGCGAATGCACCATGGCCGGGAACACTGCTACTGAGGTGGGTGGAGCTTTGTGAGGCTCGCTCGTGCCTACTGCAGCGCCTCGTTGAGTGCCCATCAAGTGCAGCCATTGTGCTAGTGAGCAGATGCGGAGGGGGTATCGGTCGGTGGGCATGTATGTGAGCGCCAAATGCATAGAGGCGCACGGATAACTTGGTGGGGCACGGGGATGGGGGTATGGTGTCACAGAGCGGAGGTGTGGCCTCCATATACGACAGTTTTTAACAAGAATTTTTCATTCTCACCCATTGGATTTTTAATTATTTTTTTGGGAAAAGGCGCAACGGGAATCGAACCCTAGTCTCTCGAATTCATGACGAGTATGTTACCACTACACTATTGCGCCATATTTGATGTTAATTATCCCCCCCACCCCATTTATATACATTATTTTTACAAGCGATCTATAAATTTAATTATAGACGATCCGGTACCTCTTTCGAGCCCGCTGGATCTGTAGTCGACGTCGAGGGCTATCGTACGAAACACGTCCCAGTGACTGCCGCAACTCAAAGTTTTTAACAAGAATTTTTCATTCTCACCCATTGGATTTTTAATTATTTTTTTGGGAAAAGGCGCAACGGGAATCGAACCCTAGTCTCTCGAATTCATGTGTCCATCAGCGAATGCAACATGACCGGGAACACTGCTACTGAGGTGGGTGGAGCTTTGTGAAGCTCGGTTGTGCCTGCTGCAGTGCCAAGTTGAGTGCGCATCAAGTGCAGCCATGATGCCAGTGTGCAGATGCGGAGATGGTGTCGGTCAGTGGACATGTCTGCGAGCGCTAATGCAGAGAGGCTCACTGATAACCTGCTGGGTCACGGGGATGGGGATATGGTGCAGTGGGACGGAGGTGTGGCCTACATTGAATCTAGTCGCGATGTGTCCATCAGCGAATGCGCCATGACCGGGAACACTGCTGATAGGGTGAGTGGCGCTTTGTGAAGCTCGGTTGTGCCTGCTGGAGCGCCTCGTTGCGTGCCCATCAAGTGCAGCCATGATGCTAGTGGGCAGATGCGGAAGGGTTATCGGTCGGTGGGAATGTTTGTGGGCGCCAATGCATAGAGGCGCACTGATAACTTTCTGGGGCACGGGGATGGGGGTATGGTGTCACAGAGCGGAGGTGTGGCCTCCATGAAACTCAGTGGCGATGTGTCCATCAGCGAATGCGCCATGACCGGGAACACTGCTTCTGAGGTGGGTGGAGCTTTGCGAAGCTCGGTTGTGCCTGCTGACGCGCCCCGTTGAGTGCCCATCCAGTGCAGCCATGGTGTCAGTGAGTGAATATGGACGGGTTGTCGGTCGGTGGGCATGTCTGTGATGGTAGGGGGATGGTACTGTCATGCTTCTTTTCACATTCGAGGCTTCAATTGCCACATCACTGGAGAGTACATATAGCCGTATAGCGCATGTTGACTGAGCGACCTGCTTGCTGTTGAATATGTGTCATTATCTGATTAGGACCGTTAAGGGGTGTAGGGATCACGGGAGAATTTCTTTTTTTTAAGGCCTGCGGAAGAGTTCCTGTGGCTGGGATGAAATGCGTATGGGCAGCCAAACCACTTAACAGTGTATTTTGTCGCGATTTATTACCTGTGAAGGTGTTTCTTTGACCATACTGCGATTATTGTTATTGCGATTATAACTGAAACAACGCCAATGCAAAGAGGCGCACGGATAACCTCCTGGGGCCCAGGGTTGGGGGTATGGTTCAGGCTAACGGAGGTGTGGCCTACATTGAATCTAGTGGTGATGTGTCCATCAGCGAATGCGCCATGACCGGGAACACTGCTGCTCAGGTGGGTGGAGCTTTGCGAAGCTCGTGCCTGCTGCAGCGCCAGGTTGAAAGGCCATCAAGTGCGGCCATGATGCTAGTGAGCAGATGCGGAGGGGATGTCGGTCGGTGGGCATGTATGTGAGCACCAATGCATAGAGGCGCACGGATAACCTGCTGGGGCACGGGGATGGGGATATGGTGTCACAGAACGGAGGTGTGGCCTACATAAAACTCAGTGGCGATGTGTCCATCAGGGAATGCGCCATGACCGGGAACACTGCTGGTCTGGTGAGTGGCGCTTTGTGAAGGTCGTGCCTGCTGGAGCGCCATGTTGAATGCCCATCAAGTGCAGCCATGATGCTAGTGTGCAGATGCAGACGGGGTATCGGTCGGTGGGCATGGATGTGAGCGCCAAATGCACAGAGGCGCACGGATAACCTGCTGGGACACGGGGATGGGGTTTTGGTGTCACAGTACGGAGGTGTGGCCTTCTTTGGTGAGGAAGTAGGAATTGCATCCTACAACTCCTACGGCGATGTGTCCATCAGCGAATGCACCATGACAGAGAACACTGCTGAGGTGGGTGGCGCTTTGTGAAGCTCGTGCCTGCTTTAGCGCCTCGTTGAGTGCCCATCAAATGCAGCCATGATGCTAGTGGGCAGATGCGGAGGGGGTATCGGTCGGTGGGCATGTATGTGAGCGCCAAATGCAAAGAAGCGCAGTGATAATCTGCTGGGGCACGGTGATGGGGACATGGTGCAGACTAGCGGAGGTGTGGCCTTCGTGAATGAATACGCTTTTGGCAATGGCGACGTGTCCATCAGCAAATGCAACATGTCCGGGAACACTGCTCGTGGGGTGAGTGGTGCTTTGTGAAGTTTGTGCCTGCTGGAGCATCCCGTTGAATGCCCATCAAGTGCAGTGAAGATGCTAGTGAGCAGATGCGGAGGGGGTGATGGTCGGTGGGTATGTATGTGAGCGCCAATGCAAAGGGGCGCACAGATAATCTAGGGGCACGGGGATGGGGGTATGGTGTCACAGAACGGAGGTGTGGTACAGATATCCTCCAGTGACGAAGTGTCCATCAGCGAATGCTCCATGACCGGGAACACTGCTTTTGCTGTGGTGAGTGGCGCTTTGTGAAGCTCGTGCCTGTGGCAGCGCCATGTTGAGTGCCCATCAAGTGCAGCCATGATGCTAGTGAGCAAATGCGGGGGGGATATCAGTCGGTGGGCAAGCATGCGAGCGCCAAATGCAGAGAGGCGCACGGATAACTTGCTGGGGCACGGGGATGGGGTTATCGTGCAGTTTGATTTGCTTGGAGTCTATGTTGGCGGAGCCGTGGCCTACATAACCTCCAGTGGCGATGTGTCCATCAGCGAATGCAACATGACCGGGAACACTGCCGATAAGGTGAGTGGTGCTTTTTGAAGCTGGTGCCTGCTGTAGCGCCTCGTTGAGTGACCATCAAGTTCCGCCATGATGCTAGTTAGTAGATGCGGAGGGGGTATCGGTCGGTGGGCATGTATGTGAGCGCCGAATGCAGAGAGGCTCACGGATAACCTGCTGGGGCACGGGGATGGGGATATGGTGTCACAGAACGGAGGTGTGGTAGCCATATCCAACATTGGTTATCTGTCCATCAGCGAATGCACCATGACAGGGAACACTGCTACTAAGGTGGGTGGTGCTTTGTGAAGCTTGTGCCGGCTGGAGCGCCACGTTGAGTGCCCATCAAGTGCAGCCATGATGCTAGTGAGCAGATGCGGATTGGGCATCGATCGATGGGCATGTATGTGGGCGCCAATGCAAAGAGGCGCAAGGATAACCCGCTGGGACACGGGGATGGGTTTTTGGTGTCACAGGACGGAGGTGTGGCCTTCTTTGGTGTGGACCCTCTCATTCCAGAGTCCGGCAACTCCTACGGCAATGTGTCCATCAGCGAATGCACCATGACTGGGAACAGTGCTTCTGAGGTGGGTGGAGCTTTGTGAAGCTTGTGCCTGCTGGAGCGCCTCCTTGAGTGCCCACCAAGTACAGCCAAGATGCGAGTGAGCAGATGCGGAGGGGGGTATCGGTCGGTGGGCATGTATGTAGGCGCCAATGCCTAGAGGCGCACTGATAACCTGCTGGGGCACGGGGATGGGGGTATGGTGTCACAGAACGGAGGTGTGGTAGCCATATCCTACATTGGTGATCTGGTCATCAGCGAATGCACCATAACCGGGAACACTACTGGGGTGGGTTGCGTCTTGTGAAGCTGTTGCCTGCTGGGGCGCCACGTTGAGTGCCCATCAAGTGCAGCCATGATGCTAATGAGCGATTTCGGAGTGTTTGGGAGAAGGCGGCACAGTTTGCCAGTTGGGAATCAGACGAATATCATAAAAATGACCTCCAGAACATATCAAGATGGCCTCCAGCCAAACTTTCGGAGATGCTTTGGGTAATATTTGTGAGCTGCAGATTTAAATCGGAGATGATTGCTCGCAATGTCCGTTCCAAGTTGCAGAATCATCGGCGACATTTTACACATTTATCTCAAACCCAGATAACTGCTGATCAAGTGACAGAGAAGACGCTCTGAAAGCTGCGAGGCTCCGTGGTATCCGAGGGCCTGTGGGACTGCACTGGCTAGGGGCTCATCGCGCCGCGGCTTGTATTGTTGATGCGCACATTAGCATCGATGCTCGGAAAGGATGGATAGTGGAGGGGACGCGTTTGGTGCGGAGGAGTGTGAGGAGTGTCATGGGGATAGTGGGGTGCACGCGCGGTCACGTACATGCTTAGCAGGTCTAGTGCTAGCAGAACTCTTGGGGAGAAGGAGGAGGCAGCTCAATCTCACATGCGCCTTCAATAGTATCCGCCTGAGGGCTGGCGTTGGCTAGCCACTTATTGTGTCATCGTGTTCGTTTGCATTGTTAAGCTGCAGATTAGCATCGATGTTCGCCAAGGATGGATAGTCGATTTGGAGCAGAGGTGTATGTGAGAGGTATGTCGTGGGGTTTGCGATGTGCATTGGGTGATCATGACAGTCCAGCTATGGGGGAGTTGCTTATGCTGGTGTGGGCAGCACAGTGATCATCACGAATAGCACCATCACCGATAACAGTGCGGTAAGTACTCCTTGGAGCACCTACATACACGTGGCGTGGTACCAAGTTTGCGATGTAGTGGGTGTCATTGGCTCCGAGGCATGGTCGCGGCATCCACGGGTGTGACCCGCTGCATGTGTGTGTCATTGGCTCCGAGGCATGGTCGCGGCATCCACGGGTGTGAGCCGCGGCATGTGGGTGTCGTTGGCTCCGAGGCATGGTCGCGGCATCCACGGGTGTGACCCGCGGCATGTGTGTGTGTCGTTGGCTCCGAGGCATGCTCGCGGCATCCGCAGGTGTGACCCGCTGCTCGTGTGTGCAAGCGAGGGCGGCACACCTTGTGGGCATGCCAGATGTGCACCTGCCCAGATGCCATGCTTCGAAGTAAAACGGGTGAAGATGGAAATGTAATGAGACATTGGCTTGGTGGTGTGGAATATCCATAATATGGCGAGCGGCACGTTGAATGTGGCGCTTTTGGGTGTATGCGCCATCCGGTCCTGCAATGGGATACCTGAGGCCACTGTCCTCTAGCAGAAGCTGTTCATCTGGCTGAGTGAGAGCGTCCGCAGTGCGCCATATCACCCTCGTGTGCTTCATCGTGCAGGCAGGGTGTCGCCGCGCTTTTTTTTCCCGTGGCCTCACATTCACAATCTGTTTTCAACATAAATGATGGCCTACAGCGAAGTGGTGGACCGCCGCGGCCCACCACCTGCGGAGGGCTACGCCGCGGCCCACCACCTGCGGAGGGCGGACGATGCCCGTAAGCGGGCCACGGCTTGAGCTCCGCCGCTGCCACTTTTTGTGCAATGCCGTCGCTCGCATGGCCGAATGAAACCTGCTTAGGCGACGCCGCTACCTCGGGCATCCGCACGCCATGGCGCACCACCGGGTTGGCAGACCATGCATCTCGGCAATGCCGCCACCAGCGTTGTACCGCCTGCCGCGGCCGGTACTGCCGCTGATGCATGGAGCACGGAATGAGGCATGAAGGCGTGTGTGAGCGACATACCCGTACGCCGCTCGACATCACGAACCAGAGCCGTCGTCTTATGCCGCTCCTGCAGCGCGTTGTCGTCGCTGTTGTCGTCTTCATCGGAGTCCTCCCCCGCCGCGTATCCGTAGGCGGAGATGTCAATGTCCTCTGCCGCTTTATTTGCCAGCGGTCACTATACCGCTGGCGCGCCGTATTGCTGCCCCGCCACAGCAAACGTCGACGCCCCATGATCTGCTACTTGCTGAAAGATGTTGCAGAGCGCTAGGCTCTGCACCTCGTCCTCGCAATCCTGCACCGACGGATAGAAGGCAGCCGCAGAGCCCGCCGGCCGCTGCTTCCCGCCGAGCGGACCGTCACCACATGTATGGTGCTGCTTAAAGGGGCCGCGTGTTCCACCTCCCAGCACATCAACTCTGCAGAGTAGCATCGGCTTGCCGCCTCTCTCGGGTTGGGGCGGCCCTCACCTGGCTGAACTGGGCACAGAGGTAAGGGATTATTTAAAGGCTCTTATTACAGCAAGTGTCCGAAAAGTCCAAGGCAATTAAATGTTCAAAGAAAAGCCCTAACTAAATCGTCCAATCAGACGCATTCCTGGCTACAAGGAAACCCAAACATCTCAAACTAAGCTAAACAACTCCTACAGAAGCGCAAAGCAATTCACATCCGTCTCCATATGTCTCAATCTGTCTTGATCCGTCTTAAAACGTCTCAATAATCTGTCTCAACCTATCTCACGATTGAAGCTCGTTGAGCAAGCAGCCGCCAACGCGCTGTTGTGCAGCCCGAAAGCCTGTGCCCCGCACCTGCAACGCTACTATGATCGTCTGCCCCTACTATGGTATGTAAGTCGGAGTAGACCACGTAGCTCAGATGACCTCAGGACCAAGCCGGTCTTGCCTCCCCCTAGCGCACTCCTCGAGGAACTACTTTGCCTGCACACCCAAACCCCCAAACGCCTCCACCGCAAACGGCGCCAGCCGGCGCGGCGACACGTTGCCATACAGTGCAGTCTTCCGCCGCTCCTCCCCCGCCGCAGTCTGCAACGGCCATGCAGTTTCACGCCTGGTAGTGGTACGCGAAGGCCAATGCAGGCTAGACGGCTGAAACAACCCGGCCCCAGAACACGGCACAGACACGGTATGACACTATGTGGACACAGTAATGCTGCAAGGCACATATTCAAAAAAAATCACAACAAACTATCCCCCTGTCAGGCAAAAACATAAAATAAATTTTTGGGCGGCATCGCGGTGAACCTAAAGAATCTTTCACCATGGCTAATAGCGCTCGCGATACACGTGGGTCCTCTTCACGGAGGCCGGGTTGAACACCTTGCGCAACCTCTCCAACAGCACAGTTCTTCTTTAATTATCTCTTTTATTTCTGACATCTCATCTGATTCAGCATATAACATCAGTCATGCATATGACTCTGGATCCATCATTCTTGTGAGACTGTCATACAGTCCCTCTGTCATATATCATAGACTGATAATGTTGTGTCATCCTATTGCTATATTATCACACTGTCATACGATGTTGTCATACTGTCATACTGTCTAACCACGTGATACTATGTCCCCTAGTACACTGGGACAACGCGGTAGGCTGTTGCGGTGAGGTTTACCATTGCCATCCAGCACCCACGACGTAAGAGGGTCGTAGGCAATTCTTCACCGAGGAAAATCCTCCTTCTCGAGGGATTCTGACGTGGACTACGTGGAAGCCGACAAGTTCCGGTCATGTAGAGTAATCTCAATCTGGCCGGATAGCGACAACCCCCATCCTCTCCTTCTCAACAACCTGTTGCCGAGAACCCTTTGACCGTCCAGTGCATGTGGACGGAAACGACATTTCAGGCATTATTTTCCTTTGCAATTTCTTCCTGCATGGCACCCCAATGTTATTGTGCCGTGTGTGAGGTCTTACCAGTGGAGAAAGTATTCCAGAACCGTTCCAAACCCTGCCCCGCAAGCCGCCCCCCCTGACCGCGGTGAATCTGAAGAATCTTGGAGATTTCCGCCACGTGGTTCACCGCCTGAACTCAAGACTAACGTGTGGCAAGAACGCACCAAATGTACGTGGCGAATCAAGAGCCTCACACACGCCCGAGACTTCCCAAGCAAGACGAGTTTGATTGACGGCGGCCATTCCGCAACGCACAGCATTGCAAGCAAGGAAGGAAGGCTGATCACAATAATATTTATACTTTCGAAAAAGTGAGCAAAATAAATATGCAGCAGCTGAGGGCTTGAGAAGTGAGAAAGCTATTCGGAGGGGGTTACGGAACGTCTTACGTTCACTTCTGCAATTGTCGGGGACAGTTGCCAACTCCGAAGGTAGAACTCAGATCAATATGATACACACGTTCTGTTCAAATTGGAGTGCAACAGTATTTTTGTGGTTTCAGAATCCGCGACTCCTGCTGCAGTAGAGCCGAATGACACATGTAGCTCCGTGACACAAACAGGATGTACAAGTAGCCACGAAGCGATGGTACTATTGGTATATCTGATGCACCAAATTGCGAGGTCTACATGCCTCTCTGACACGTGGTCATGTCTCTATGACGGAAAGCTCTGATCTGAATCGACACATAGCCATTCCCACATGAGGAGGGCGGCGTACGTTAATTCAATTTATAAAGTTGAATTGATTGTGAGCCACTTCTCCCCCTTGGACGAAAGGTAAGAGATCAGGGGCACAATCATGATATTCCTACAAACGACCGGAATGATAGCTCGCAATGATTTCTGAAGGATAGTGGAGGGGGCGAGTTTGATGCAGAGGCGTGATGTTTGTGTCGTGGGGATGGTGGTGTGCATCGATTGTTCATGACAGGCATACGGGGGAGTGGCCTATATACATGACAGCGGCGCACTGACGATCACGAATAGCGCCATCAGTGATAACAGTGCGGTAAGTACTCCTCAGAGCGCCCATGCACACGTGGCGTGGTGCCAAGTTTGCGGTGTAGTGGGTATCATTGGCTCCGAAGCATGCTCGAAGCATCCGCGGGTGTGGCCCGCTGCATGTGTGTGCAAGCGAGGGCGGCACACCTTGTGGGCATGTCAAATATGCACATGCCCGAATGCCATGCTTCCAAGTAAACCGGTTGAAGATGGAAATTTAATGAGATAGTGGCTTGGTGGTGTGGAATATCCATATGGCGAGCGGTTCGGTGCATGCTATGTCTAAAGAATTATCATCATTCACATGTCAAAGAGAACGGAGAATATGCGTTTCTAGTCCACATCATTCACGCTCCTTTCATTGTATGATTTTACGTGCTTCGTCACATGAATTATTTGTGTCAGAGCAAGTATTCACAGTAGGGAACAAAGAGCGAGTTGACTAAAAATTTGATTCAAATAAATAGTTACCGGCTTCTTGTTGGGGGTCCCCCCTTGAGAGTCTCACTCTAGCTAGCTGCCGGCAAGCAAGGCAGGTCCATGTCTTGTCTTTGTTCCAGTACTCTCTCTCTCTCTCTCTCTCGCTCTAGCTGCCAAATGTGGTGAATTCTCTCTCTCTCTCTCACCGCAGTGGTGATCGGGGAGCTTCTAAGCAGCTGCAAGGCAGGTGGTCTCCAGCTGGTCTTCAACTTCCAGCTGGGCAGCAAAGCTTCCACTCACCTAGCACCCGCCTGCTAAAACCCCCCAGAGCCACAAAACTGGTCAAAGGGAGGGGGAGAAAAGCTGAACGGTGCTATGCACCTAAGAGCTTGAAGTGAGAAAACTTCCCACAAAGGTTGTGGGATTGCTTTTCTCGCTTCTGCAGCCGAGTACTTGACTGACAGACTGATCGAGCCGTACGGCCCGATCGAGCCCCTGGCAGTGAGCCCTCGATCTACCGATCAGGAAATGCTACTGACACTGGTGCAGGCAGATCTACCGATCTGCAGGGGGGTCTCGATAGGGAAGCCCAATCGGGGACGCCACGACAGTCGACACTGTCGGGCGACATCTATCGCCGCTCCCCCTACGGGATTGTGCCTGTGGCGGGCTGCTGTGAAGTGCTTCCCTGTGGATAACCGAAATTATAGTGCCAAGAACTTTGAATTATTCGTGTCAGCTCACTCGCCGGCGGTGAAGCGGAAATACACCCGAAAAATCGAAAATCAGTAATAAGCAGGAAAGTCTCGAAATTTCACCTACCGCATACCTAGCGAGATCTCAATAGTCCCAGAAGCACGATGTGCTTCACCACTGGCTTGTTTCTGAAATTAATAAAGTTGACTGAAATTCAATGCAGAAGTCGTCTTCTGTTTCCTCTCGGCCGCACTTTCGAAAGTTCCTTAGGTCCCGTTTTGGCAAGTTCGGCCAACCATCCAAAATGCCCGCCGCAGGCACGGATTGTTTTCGCTTAAGTATGGTGGAGTGCTGGAAATTGTCCCCAAAAATATGTATCCGAGGTTTTATGTGGTTACGAGTCTCGGGCCCCACCCTGAAAAAAAGTTCGGCCCTACCCCATTTTAGAAAGGTCTCTCGGCTAGCGCCAGTCAATCGCGACAGGACTTTTCCCATGCTGAAATTACTGAAGGGACCAAATAACACACCTGTAGCTACGGTTACTTATTTTTTCGAGCAAAAAGTTTCGTTAGTCGAGTATTCGTGACTTACAATATGGATGCCCACACTTTCAATTTTAGTATTTCTTTGGCACTTCACATCTCATTGCCCAAAAGGCACACTGCCATGCGTACAGTAATAAATATCATTTGTTTGACTGGCGATGTCTAAGCTACCAGCTCAGACTTAAGTGTTCAGTCAGTGAATGTCTAGTTGTGGATGCTTCAAATAGTCTTAGGCTGATGCACAGCTTCCAAGACAAAATGTTTAAGAGTCCTCTTGGTTGGATGGGCAGGGAAGGCAAAAGAACAGAGTTGCGGCTTCCCGGAACAGCAAACCTAAGTACCGTCGTGTGTAAAACCTTCAGATCTAAACTCAGCCGATGACTTTGATCTGACGGCTAGGAAACTCTGGTTGATCTACCGGCACAGAAACCCCTAAAATTCCGCAAGCTCCAATTTACCCAGTGTCGGCCGGTTGGGTCATGCTATTCACACCGCATCCGCCTAACACTTCGACAAGCTAACGAATGTCGTGAAATCATCCCGACCGAAATGCACGACTCGCATGTTTTTGTACTGTATCTCGTCCGCAGAATGTGGTGTCTGCAGCCGCAGAATTGTTGGCCATATTTTTGCTTGCGTGCCACACACCGTTCGAGTCTTACGCACGGGGTTATCACCGTTAAGAATCTAGACGATGTACGAGTTTGGCGCTATAGATTCACAAATGGGTGTTCTTATACGCTTATATATGGAATGAAATGAAAACGGGGCCGGTCTCAGAATAGTCATTAGTAGGCTTAGGACCCACCCAAATTTGCGA
Organism: Cymbomonas tetramitiformis; assembly: GCA_001247695.2. Classification (NCBI taxonomy): domain Eukaryota; kingdom Viridiplantae; phylum Chlorophyta; class Pyramimonadophyceae; order Pyramimonadales; family Pyramimonadaceae; genus Cymbomonas; species Cymbomonas tetramitiformis. The sequence goes on along the minus strand of LGRX02019724.1, from coordinate 6,875 downwards.
TACTTTTGCGGATACGCACTTTGAGCCCTATGCGCGAGGGCGATGTCGCCGTTATAAATGGTGGCACCCCGAAGAAAAGAATCTCAATGAAGCGTGTAACAAAGTGCGGCCGTCAGAATGATATGTTTAACATTTTAGTTTCTTATGCGACAAGAATCTAAGCTGCAAAATATATCCGGAAAAGGGATAGTTTAGGGATATTACGTTTCTGGCCATAGCCGTAATCTATTTGTGTAGTAAGAATATTGCGTTTCGGGGGATCGCCGTATTTAATCCGTGCGAGGAGCATGATGTCACAACCGATATCCGATAATCGAATATGAGCTCCCAAAATATATGACGAAACACCAGAAAGTATCCATGTCGAGCCATGGAGAATGTCTGCACTGTGCGTGGTGCCGGTCGTGGGGCTCATTTCCCAGAGCCTCATATTAAACTTTCTTGCAACATGAGCTTGAGGTAACGGGGAGGAGGAGGCAGATCTATCTCACAGGCGCCTTCGATATCCGGCTGAGGGCTCGCACTGACTAGGGGCTCATTGTGCCACAGTTTTCACCGTCAAGCTGCACACTTGGATCAATGTTCAGAGATCAATGTTCAGAAAGGATGGATGAAGGGGACAAACTTGGTGCAGAGGAATGAGAGGAGTGAGAGGTGTGTCGTGGGATGTCGTGGGGATGGTGGTGTGCATTGTTTCGTCATGACAGTTCGTATCCGGTGGAGTGGCCCATATATATGAGGGCAGCACGTTGACGATCACGAATAGCACCATCAGTGCTAACACTGCGGTAAGTACTCCTTCGAGCGCCCATGCACGCGCGGCGCGGCGCCCGGTGTATGTGCCATGCTGTGGGTATCATTGGCTCCGAAGCATGCTCACGGAATCCACGGGTGTGGCCCGCTGCATGTGTGTGCAAGCGAGGGCGGCACACCTTGTGGGCATGCCAGATGTGCACATGCCCAGATGCCATGATGCAGGTTGAGTTAGTTCCTACATCCGACAGTAGGTGAAGGCATGCATGGTAGACAAGCAAGCACACAAGGTTCCAATAAATATTGAGCAGGAGGACATAAAACAAGAGGTGGTGGGCGGGGACAGGGAGGTGGGTCTCGGCGGCTCCATGGGATGGAGAGGGAGGTGGGCGGGAACAGGAAGCTGGGACAGGAAGGTGGGTCTCGGGGCTCCATGGGATGGAGAGGGAGGTGGGCGGGGACAGGGAGGTGGATCTCGGCGGCTCCATGGGATGGAGAGGGAGGTGGGCGGGGACAGGGAGACGGGTCTCGGCGGCTCCATGGGATGGAGAGGGAGGTGGCGGGTCTCGGCGGCTCCACGGGATGGAGAGGGGGGCACATGCCGGGCTCCTCAAAACCCGGGAGCACATCCTGGTAGCAATGATAACCTACAACAGGTTGCACGGCAACATACAGCGCCTCATCAGCTTCCCCGCCCACGTGGTGTTGTGGCTGGCCGTGCCGTAACTAATAGTGATGAACATTTGTCGGAAAGGCGGTGACCGGTTGGTGAACTATCGGCCACTGGGAGGGCTTGGGACACACCGGCATATGTGGGGATGGGACCACGGATTCCAGATCCGAAAACATGTACTCGAGCTGTGTGGGACGTCCCACACAGCTCTAGCTCGTCAATAGTTTTCCTCTGGGACTAACAATGGCAGAATGAGGGTGGGGATGGGTTGCTCACCCACAGCCCACTGGCGGAGCTGTTATCATTGAATATGGATTTATGGAAATAAGAGGCAGCACGTTCAGCAAGAATCGAGCGCAGGTGTGTTTGATTGGGAGCATGCGGCAAATTGCTCAGCTTCGGGCATCGGCTCAGCAATAATGCAATGAGTGAAGCGGAGGGGACAGGGCGGCACTTGTGCTTCCAACAGCACGCCGGCCTGTTGGATAGCTCGTACGATGACCGTGAGGTAGCTGCATGAATGTGCGCTGGTGGGCCGGGGGTGCGCTCAGGACGGTGGAGGCGCCATCACCGTTATGAGGAAGAGTAGCTTGGTTTTGTATGAGGACGTTCTCTTTGAGCAGAACACGGCTGGCACCACAGGCACGGCACGCCTCACCGCGCACTGCTCAGCGGCGTTCATCCATGTGGTGCACGAGTGTGAAACAGGGGCAGTGGGAGGACACCTGCATAGCACATCTGACATATTTACCTCACTTCCCCAACACATGGTGTGCCATTTGATTTGGATTTTGCGTTCCATCATTGGATTCGCTCTGTCCTTGTGCTGCGCGTGGAGGCTATGAGCGCTAGGAAAGTGGCATGCCCCAATTTGTTGTGTGGACCAATCCGTGTACCCAATCCATACCATCGCCCAGTCCATGGTTGGCCCGATCTGTGGCGTGCCTCAAGCCTTTTGTCTTTGGTCAGAGTGAGGGTTAGTTTTCCGCTGCGCCAAGCCGCGTGCTGACGTGGCGCAAACTCCTGAGATGACACCGGTGTCACATTCCCACACCAACGAGATATATTCTGCAGCAATAAGTTGGATCTGTGTCCGGCCACAGTACTCCACGGTGAGTTCACAGCTCTGAGATGAGATCTGGATAACAGTGCCATCCAACAGGCGTTGAAAATGAGCAGAATCAGTTTTCAGAGTTGGTGGCCAAAATTGCTTATGCTCGAATTCCGCACCAGGGGGCCAACCAATTTGCATCACCCACCCTCCAGCAACTTGGAGAAGTTATAGGAGACAGCAGACTCCTGGGCTTTGCTGCACCCCTCACTTACGAGTTTCTGGCTGTATCAGTTCTTAAGCAGGGCTTCGGGAGAGGCCTACATGCCTCTCTAGGAAATTGCATACCCCCCAGAGCTGCCAGATTACCTCCCAGATCATATGCCCAACGACTTGTCAGGCAATACTCCGAATGATTGATCATTGTTTTGGAATAAGCACATGAAAAGTATTGAGGGCATATGAGAAAAGTGACTGGCGGCATGCACATACACGAATGCTTATCTTTCATTGATGCATTGTCACCACAATGCTATAAGTTGGCGAAGCCGGGGACTCCTGGCGGCATGTAACAAAGGATTGCACACCTGCAATGAGGCATTGACACATGCACACACACAATTCGCAGGTGGCGCACTTTACTGTACATCGAGCTCCATGGTCCGTTTCTTCACCCTCGGCGTGCTATTGTCGAACACTGCGATACAAGGTGAGCTCCATGCCTCTGTTGGCCAGCACTGATAAGCACGTTTCCCTTTTGCTACGAAGACATCCACTTTTGCCAAAAGGCGTCACTTTTTTTTCCAGACTGTGTCTACTATAACACACTGTCAAGTCACATTTTACTGAAAGTCCCAGTGTCTACCTGCCACCGTATACTTTGACCAGGCAGACCATACAAAAGGCTTACAGATAGACTTGGGGTTGGGAGAGGAGCGGATTTAAAAGGAATGGAGCTGTGGACCCGGCGGTTGGTGGCCATTATAATTATACAATTGCCACTTCTCTCGAATTGATCCTGTTACTCGACAGAGTGACACGTGTCGCAGGTCACAGTGATTTTTTAATTCATGCCAAACCCCTAAATTTTCACACCAAGCTTTAATTTAAAATTCCTCTTTTGCTACAAAACACATTTGCCATGATCAGAGATCAATTGTAGGCGCACCGAAAAAGAAAAAAACACCCGTTTTGGGAGTGCGGGGCTTCTAGTCCCCGCGACTCCCCTTTTCTTTCCCTGTAGTCTGGTTCCCCGTCCACTTTGCTTTTGTCTAGTTGGTGTAGACTCACGGCATAGCCGGTTGTCAGGTTGTTAAGCTTACGTAGTAGTTGTCGTGCCTCTCTTATGTCGAAACCCAGGTGCTTTGGTGCTTTGTCAGTATTTTGTATTTCCCTTGTGTGCTCATATATCCTTCCCGTATTCCCGAATACCATCACGTGCAGCGTTGCTTCGGGCCCATGTACTTCAAGTAGTTTCATCAGTGGTGCGTATTTGATGTATTTTGTCTGCAATGCCTCCTCCCACGCCGTATCCTCCGTGCTTGTGACATTCGTCAGGTGTATGTGCCCCGCGTCTTAGAGTGCCTGCTTCGCCGTGTACCCTGTTTCCTCATTCCTGCGTTCGGTCCTTCCAGCCTACCTATGTCCATGCAATGCGGCGTCCTTCCCGCGGCCTTGGGCTGGGATATTGCTCCCGTCCAGTCTCCACGGTCCCCTCGTCAGTAGAAGTCCATTATAGGCCTCCCTACATTCATTCCCACCTTTTGCCTTCCCGCATGGGTCCTTATTATGCATCCTCCCCTTTCTGCCTTTATGCATTGCTTTCTCTATTGTCTTTACGAGTTATCACTATTCCAGAGTAGAAAAGTGACAATCCTAGAATATCAATTCGAACTCGTAATTCTGGAATAGATCTGCCCTTTGATGAATGATATTTTGTAAAATTCCCCCACCTCCTTTCTCGCACGACCTCGTCTGCATGACTCTGACCAGTCCAGAGAGGTCCAGGCGAGAGACATGGGATGGATGCGGTTGACAGAAGACACTTACTGGGCTGTCATGTTCTCACCTGTTCTGGATACGTCTGCGTCTTGTCGCTTTTTGCAATGGATGTCGCGTTCAACAATTTCCATGCTCAATTGTAATTCGTTTCCGCTAGAGGTGACAGTGCATTGTCAGATGCTCAGTGTGTTTTCCTTATGCTTACATGATATGCATGATATGTTCATGCTGTGCAATATGCCCTGCTAGGCGTGAGTCGAGATGGTTGGCTCGAATCACGCCCATTACCCCCTCACAATAACCGCCCAGCATCCTAATTTCTGGGTGGATCTTACTCGCGAAAAAATATGTTGATCCGAACACTGACTAAAATGCATACAACGTATGCAAACTTATGTCGTGTTTGCTATATGGTATTATACCGAACACAACACCCCTGAACAGTGACTTAAGCAGGAGGTGAGAGTGATAGCCGGCGGTCAGTCCTTTGCAGGAACGAGAAAATAAAAGTTTCCCCAAATAATTCGTGATGCACACATTTCTGTTTGGCGAATTTTTTGTGGAAATTTTTCGAGCGACTATAAAGAATTTTAGTTTGTTTTCTAGCAAAACGATTTCGAATTTGTATTCCAGGATTGTCACTTTTCTATTCTGGAATAATTGTCCACCCTCGTGTCATCTGACCTGCTTATGACCACGTTCTTCATCTCGTTCTCAAGGCAGCCTCCGAGTACATGTGACGCGCGTATGTACGTTCCATCCGCATATCCTCGTCGGGGAATCGCACGTGTCACAGTTCACAGTGATTTTGATTGATGCCAAACCCCTACAATTCCACCACGCTTCAAATTAGACAGAATGGGCGATGACCCGGACCACGGGTGTGACGAGGAGCATCCCGTGATTGCAGGAGGAGCGGTCTTTGTTACTTCAAACAGCTCGGTCCACTTCGAGGACGGCGGGTGGCTAGATGGCAACAATGCAGTGCAACAGGTGCGTCGCCTCAGGCACCACGGCAGCTCATCGAGTATAATAAGCACAGCAGGTGCGCCGTTTCTGGAACCACAGCACTATCTTTGGCGTGGATATTTTTCAGGAAGGCTCAGCTGGAGCGTAGACCCTGGCCAATCATGCGTGCCTCAATCATCAAGGCCGCCCCACTCCAAGGTGTGGAGGGATGCGCCGTGTCGTCACAGCAAATGCCTGGGCCCCTTCTAGGCTCAGCGAGCCTCGTGTTCAGGGGAGAAAAAGAGGGAATGGGTGATGAGATGCCAGAGCATGTGGCGTGACCGCTGACAAACCGCACGCATAGATAGGTGGCAGTGCGGGTGATGACATGCCAGAGCATGTGACGTGACCACTGACGAGCTGCACGCATAGATAGGTGGCAGTGTGTGCGTTTGGACTTTCTTTGGTGACGAATTTCAAACCATGTGTGCGGCTTATTCTGTGCGCGTGTGTGGCCTATCCTTCGTCCCATCCATCGACCGGGAGCCACTGGGGGGCATGCCAGCAGGGTCCGCTTACTCCGTAACCCAGAGACCAACAATTGTTTGGCGACGATCGGTCACATCGTATCATCTTCCCATGCTTCTTTGCATTTGGGTTGGGAATATGTGTGCGTTTGTGGTATCTTGTCACGGCCCCGCCCTGCTCTTGAGTTGCTTTTCACATCCACTGGGATGATGGTGGGCTGGCTTTTGTTGGCCGATCTCATGCCATTCAGTGTGTGGCCTATCCTTGGACCGACTCCTTTGGCACACCGTAGCCACAGCATTGTCAACAACAGGTCCAATTCGTCTCCACTAGAGGCAAGGGTGTCATGGATCGAAAAGAGACGGATCCTAGTAGGTTGAGGCCTCGAGGCGGATTCATTCGGAGGCTGGGATAAATAGGTTCCGAGCGAGATGGATCCTACGGGGTGTCAAAGGAGTCGGTCCAAGGATAAGCACACACACACACACTATCTCTCAGCTTGTCACTGGTTAGGGTATATAGTGCAACCGATCCTTTGTGGTTATGTAGTGCCAAAGGAGTCGGTGCAAGGATAAGCACACACAACTTGTGGTTGGCCGACGTTCACCAACCACCGCCGCTGCGAGGTGGGTGTGTGACTGGCTGGCTGGCTGGCTGGAGGAATTGGGTTAAATAAAGGCGCGCAAACTGCGTGCTCTCGATGAAAATTTAGTTGTGATTCAATGCCCGTCACCCCGTGCCATTGGATGATTAATTAATAGTGGTCCGTGGGCCGCTACCCAGCACACCTAAACACCAGCTGATGCATGTTGGGAGAGGGGGGCGGTTGGCAGGGTGGCGCTGTGTGCTTGGGGGACTCCGCGGTGCTGAGCATGGTGGGTGTCAACGTTGACTCCAACACCGTGGATCTGTTTGCCGGAG
>LGRX02019722.1:0-39602 GCA_001247695.2 Cymbomonas tetramitiformis | reverse complement strand
GAAGCCTGTCCGATGTCCGGCTTCCCCGGGAGGGGAGGGAAATTCTCCTCTGTAGACTTGCCCTTCGAACAACCAGCCATTCTCTCTCCCTCAGAGGAGTAACAGTGAAGTCAATCGTACTGTCGTAGTCGCTGTGAAGCCGTCGTTTGAAGTCGTAACGCCGTCCCCGCGACTTCTCTGTCAGATCTCCTGTCGTCGTTCGATCGCCGTCGTACAACCAAGTGGTCTAGTCACTACCTACTCTACTGTTTTACCGGTGAAACAGGTGAAGAAAATTACAAAATCGGATTTGCAGTGTGCCTCACAGAGTACCGTAGGTACCCGTGAAGTTCCTGTTTGCAAGAGCAAAAGGAACAGAGCTGAACAGGCGTGTCGCTTCGTGGCTACTTGTACATCCTGTTTGTGTCACGGAGCTACATGTGTCATTCGGCTCTACTGCAGCAGGAGTCACGGATTCTGAAAGTCTGAAACCACAAAAATTCTGTTGCACTCCAATTTGAACAGAACTGTCCCAGCAGTAGGGGTCACCTCTCCGGCTTGCTGCTCATCTGACTCGCCTCCCCGGTGCTGTGCTCGCGCTCCTTCTGGAGCTGTCCCAGCAGTAGGGGTCACCCCTCCGGCTTGCTGCTCATCTGACTCGCCTTTCTGGTGCTGTGCTCGTGCTCCTTCTGGAGCTGTCCCAGCAGTAGCGCACACCCCTCCGGCTTGCTGCTCAACTGACTCGCCTCCGCGGTGCTGTGCTCGCGCTCCTTCTGGAACTGTTTCAGCAGTAGGGGTCACCTCTCCGGCTTGCTGCTCATCTGACTCGCCTCCCCCGGTGCTGTGCTTGCGCCCTTCTGGAACTGTCCCAGAAGTAGGGCACACCTCTCCGGCTTGCTGCTCATCTGACTCGCCTCCCCGCTGCTGTGCTCGCGCTCCTTCTGGAACTGGTTCAGCAGTAGTAGGGGTCACCTCTCCGGCTTGCTGCTCATCTGACTCGCCTCCGCGGTGATGTGCTCGCGCTCCTTCTGGAACTGTCCCAGCAGTAGGGCACACCTCTCCGGCTTGCTGCTCATCTGACTCGCCTCCCCGGTGCTGTGCTCGCGCAGGACATAGCCCACCTCCATTACCATCTCCATTACCACCTCCATCACCATCAATCCCACTGCCGCCTTCTCCACCACCCCCTCCCCCTCCTCCGCCACCTTTACCACCGCCCCCACCTCCACCTATTTTAAGTACCACAGCCAATGAGGACGGACTCTGCTACCGAGTTCGCTGGCGTGAGACTGGGACAGAAAACTTCCAGGAGCAAGTTCTCTTTCCCGTGACCTCATTTCCAGCGGCGCACCCCAAGGCAGAGAGCAGCCAGTACTGCGGGAACATCTCGCAGGAAGAGGGGATTCCCCACGAAGCGGTGGTGGAGTGGCCCGTTCCCGGTGACGAGAGCACGTGCAGCCCTCTGGAGGGCCCCATAGCATTCTACGGCTATGACCACCCAGAGGCGTCGTCTGCAAATACCGGATACGAGCTAAGCGACACGGTGCTCGTTTACTTCATTGTGGATACAAACAACGAGGTGAATATTGTGCAGGTTCTCGACCAGGCAAACGATGGATCTGGTGGCGCGTTGATCCAAAAGTTCTCCATCAGCGAGGAGCATGCCGAAGCGGTGAATTTCAAGCTGATGGACGATGATGGAGATACTTCTTGTATCAGGGATGACCCAACATGCGCAACATATTGTATGTACAACAACTTTGGCTACAACGACTGCTACTCTCTGGACACTGGAACCGGGGAAGGCAGCATGTACCAGAGGTGGGACACGTGCTGCACTGATGGCACTGTCATGGGCCCCCTTCCATCGACCGACTTCTGCTTCACCTTCACACTTGATCGCCTCGACCGTATAGGCGCGATGAAGCTTCTCACATATAACACTTCAGTAGAACCCCCAACGGTGCAATACATTGATGTCAACTTTGATGAAGCAAAATCCGGTGGCGTTGAGGTATGCGGGTTCACATGCTCCGACTTCTGCAGCGCATACACGACGTGCGCGGAGTGCACCACAAAGGGGACCTCCGCGTGCGGTTGGTGCGCCTCCACCAGCACCTGCAACCAGCTGTCCCTCAAGGACGTCTGCACCGGCGCCGAATCGGACCCGTTTGCAGAGTCTTGTGGTCAGTGTGAGGAAGACCTGTGTCCACCTTCCCTCCACCACCTCTTCCCGCCACCCTCCGCCTCCACCATCTCCACCACCAACTTCACCCTCCTCCATGCCCGCCACCTTCTCTCACCCTCCTCCATGCCCGCCTCCACCTTCACCCCCTCACCATCCCCCATCTCCACCATCACCTTCACCCTCCTCCATGCCCGCCTGCACCTTCACCCCTCCTCCATCTTCACCCCCTCCGCCATCCCACCACCGCCATCTCCGCCTCCTCCACCTCCGCCCCCCTCCACCACCTCCTCATCACCTCCACCACCAAGCCCGCCGCCTCCAAGTCCACCTCCACCAAGACCCCCGCCATATCCACCAGGGTACCTTCTACCTCCTCGCCGCCACCTTCTCCACCTACCCGCCACCTCCGTCCCCGCCACCTCCCTCCCGCCACCCCCTCGCCGCCACCTCCGCCGCCACCCCCGCCGCCACCTCCTTCGCACTCTCCCCCTCCCCCGCCACCCCCTCCCCATGCCCACCACCCCTCCCCTCCCTCCTCCTCCCCTTCCTCACCCCCTCCCCTCCCCTTAGAGACAATATATATAGGTGCTGGTGATGGCACAAGTGGCACAGTGACTCTTTTCTGGACTGGGACAACGTCAAGCACCTGTTTGGATGCCACACTAACTGACGCGGCAAGCAGCTTGGATTCCCTTTCGATCCAGGCAACGGCCTCGACGGCCAGCTTGAGTCAGTCGTGGTCAGCAAATTCGATATGTGACTCCAATATCGGCGACTGCAATGTTCGAATGTGTGGATACTCGTATGGCACGTATGACCTATCCGGAACTGCAACGTTCACTTCTGAGGATGCAAAAGCTGTTGGGGGTACTGTATACGTTGTGAGCGCACCGCCTCCACCCCCCGCCGTCACCACCACCTCCCTCGCCTCCTCCCCTGTCACCCCCGCCCCAACACCTCCCCCACCATCACCCCCGCCATCACTCCCCGCCACCAAGCCCGCCGCCTCCATCTCCACCATTCCTTCATCACCTCCACCACCAAGCCTCGCCGCCCAAGTCCACCTCCACCAAGACCCCCCCGCCATATCCACCGGGTACCTTCACCTCCTCGCTCGCCACCTTTTTCCACCCACACCTCCATCCCGCCACCTCCTCACCACCACCCCTCACCACCTCCACCATCACCACCTCTCCCCTTGCCCACTCCACCACCCCCCGTCCCCATCTCCACCCCCACCATCTTCCCACCACACTCGCCACCCCTCCATTGTCACCTGGCAGCATTGCACCCCCCACCTCCCCCACCTCCCTCACCACCACCCTCTCCATCACCGCCACCAGGCCCATCTTCAGCTCCAACGCTGGTCCCAACCACTGCCCCGAGTACACTCATGCCGACCATCGATAAAGGTGTGGCGCTATGGTTCAATTCAACGTTCGCCACTTGCTATGACAAGAACTGGCTTGCTATAAGTATGCATGCCCCATACAACGTGTCAACAAAAGCATCCACCAGCATTTTTTGTCATGTGTGACACCAATTATAATGGAATTGTAGGAGGTGATATGTCAAAATAATGGCTCGCAAAACATTTGGGGAGTTAGAAGTGTAGGCCCCCAAAAAGTTGGGTGGGAGCAGGGGGATTTGGACTTTGGGTCAAAATCCATAAACCTTGTAGCTCAGCTGAAATTTCTAATGATCATCATCGTCAAATTACATGGCCGGGCTTTTGTTATATATGACGGCTAGGAATGGCGCATACAAGGCATCGCACACAAACCCGTGTATACATAGCTTGCAAGGTTTGATGGTAAACCTGAGGGATGAGGAAACACGACTGGAAACTCTCTACAGACGTCAATCTGATGGGAAGTTGCATCACCCCTCTGATGCATATGTATGTAGCGATACGGGTAGATCAGAGAGGTGAGGAAACGTCCCATTATATTGATGTCCGTGCAAACATTCAGTAACACAATCATTCTCACCCCTCGATGGAATCATGCATGGTACCTGAGCGCGTAGTCGTTTCATCCAGGCTCTTGGTATGAAGTGGCAACGGCAAACCTCGGATACGCGTCAGGCTGTGGCATCGAGGCGGATGGCGGAGAAGATGCGGTGACACTGGACGAGTGTCAGAGAGCATGTGCGGCAAGCAACGTCTGCAACGTCATCAATCACGCTGAAGGAACGTGCCGACTCAGAGAGTGCAAAACCTGCTCCCCTGACAGCTGGTGAGTACGAGTGGGTCCGTGCGACATGCGAGTCATGGCATTAACCTCAATCTGGTGCATCTGTCTCCTCCGTTGGGTTGCTCAACACGGCGCGCTCAGGGACGTGTGGCTATACATGAGAAGGCGGGTCCAATGCACCTTATGATCAACTGTATATCAATTCCAGCTCGCATGCATCACGCGTCTCATACAGCTATACACGTAAACAGTCTGCTTCATATTCAAATGTCTTGGAGTCGACGTTGCGAGAGGTTGATGGGCGGGTGTAGAGAAAACTGGATTTGGAGTCAAGAAAGAATTTGTATAATACACTTATTTTTATCGGGGCAGTGAAAACCATTGAGCAAGTGAGATATGCATATATAAAGCTATCAGTGGAAGAAGGGGTCTCTTGGTCAAGCAGCAATCGAGCCAGAACAACTTGATGTATCAATAGGAGTTTACATGAGGATTGTATTGCTGCGGAAGGAGCTGGGACCTGGGAGATACAGTACTGTGGAGTTTTTCTAGTGATGTTTTCCTACATCGCCAGACTCCTAGTGGCAACCCTCCTCGCAGTACACTACTACTGTTGTGTTTTACGCCATGCATATGTCTGGTATTTGTAAAAATAGGTGCAGTAATTAATCAAAGATACATTCCAGATTAAAATGGTTTCATCGTTTGAATTCTGCTGGGTTTTGTAGCGATGATGAATATTAATGCCGGCGCTTTGTGTGCCACTGTGCAAATGAGGACATATGCAGTCGTTAATGGCAGCTGCGCATCGACGGACTGTGTGTACCATGCTTGTGCGGCTACGTTTAGCTGACAATGGCGCATGCATACTGCTGTGGTGCCAGTGAGCTGAAAGCCGTGAGCAGTGGATACGATATTTATACCTCCATCGCGTTGGAGCCGTCGCCACCTCCAGAGCCCTCCCTCCCAGGTATGCCGGATCAGTGATTCGTGTGATACAGAATGTAACAAGCAGTCTGTGCGACGAGAAGAGAGTGTCATTGAACTTGTTGGAAGCATTGGATGCAGTAGACGATCGGTCGATGGACCATGTCATGAAATCTACCACTGACATAGCATCCTGCTCCTTGCAGTTCTGATATCAGTCGATCCTATGATTGTGCATGTCAAGATATCATGCCAACAATTATGCTAAGAGCTGCATCAACATGCCCGCACGTGTCTGTAGAGCTACACACAGACCAGTTGTGCTTATTTGATTCGAGGATGATCGTGAAAGTACTGCGGTTTGTATGCATTTATACATGCTAGATGCATGCATACCCTGCTTGGATTCCTCTTATGTTCAGTGGGATGTTCTGGGACTGTGATGCAGCACCCGGTGTCCCCCTACATGCATATGAAACAGAGACTGTGAGCAGCACCATCAGCTTTGCTACCCTTGAGCTGAGCAGTTTTGAGGATGCTGCCTTCAACGCCTCCTTCCGAGTCAACTTCACGAGACAGGTGGCCGCCGCTGCGGGTGTCAACATGAGCGAGGTCGAGATTGTTGCCATCACCAGCGGCAGCACAGAAGTAGAATCAGCCGTGCATTTCTCTGCGCTCTCAGCAGGCAACAGCTCCGCGGATGTCCTGGCCGCAAGCTTTGTGCAATTGGTAAACACTACGCCTGGCAACATCTTTGCCACTTCAAACTTCGAGCAATTTGGCGAGGTATCATCCACCAATGTGGATGTCGATAGCATACTCGTCACATATCCATCCCCCCCTCCGTGCCCATGTTCCCCGCCCCAACCTTCGCCATGTCCGTGTCCTCCACCGTTGGAGTCGTCTCTTCCAGATCCTCCCTCACCACCCCCACCAGAGCCACTCCCACCACCTATCGGGTCAGCAGAAGATAGCCAAGACGATGTCAACTCAGGCAGCGCATCTTCATCAATTCCAATAATTGGTGTGATCTTCTCTCACCGCTTGATTCTCACCTTCCATGATTCCGGTATAACTGACACATTGTTTTATCACCACTTGATTACATTCTTCTATGATTCCATTAGTCCGTGCATTGCAATATGCAATATGTCCAGCATGATGGTACTGTTATATCCTCAACGTGGCACAGCATTTTAACGCGTATGCATTTGGTGTGAACAACTGCAGGTGGAGCCGTTGGGGGCGGAGCAATACTGCTTTTGGCGTTAGGGCTTTACGCAAAATGCAGGGGGTCTTCGGGCACGTCCGACAAGCAGTTCAAGCTACGCATCAGTTTGTTCTCTAAGAAGGATCACAAGGATGGCGAGGTCTCTACGGAAGATGACCAGCAAGCCATCGATGGCGACTGTCACACCAAAGCTTTCGACAAGCCAGTTGTGAACGTGATAAACCCCCTGGGTACATATAACAATGCTTCTTTCCTTACCGACGAGCAGGCAAACGTAGAAGAAGAATTAAAGGGTCAGCCCCCTGCCGCCCTTTGAATCGCTTGCTTAAGATCATATGCGCTGTGTTAGTGTGTTTATATACAGATGAGTCAAGGGGACTTAAAGCCCCACACCCCGAAAAGGGTGTCTCTTTTTCTTTTTTCTCTTTCTTTTCTTTTTTATATACAGATACCTTCGTTGTGATATTAATGGAATCATTTACCTGTGAGGCACCGAAAATACAATAGAATAAGCCAGTTTCACGCTTTCAGGGTGTGGAGTTTATTATTGTAGCACCCCCGTGGCTCTTGCTGCGTTTGTATTGGTCCGGTGACATGTCCCTTACTTTCACTTCAAACTAGTCTGATGTGCTGTTACAACCCCTATGCCTATGGCGACTATGGCGTGTATTTGTTTCAGTACATTTCCTGCTGTCCTGTTATCGAAAACAAACCCGATGTTTTTTTAGTTTCGTTCGGCTGTTCGCATATGCCTTATCTGTTTGCCCCACTGCTATAACCTGTAATGTTGCGCCAAATCCCTTCTCTTATTAATAGTTTGAGCAGCCGGGCATATTACTTTGTGTATTTTGTTTTCAGCACATCTTCCTGTTCTATGCTGTCTGTACATGTTCCTTCCACCAGGTGATTGTGGTTCACATCTACTTTCGCTCAAAGTAGCAGGGCAGACGCAGGGCGCGGACATAGGGCTCACAATGCATTTACACCATAGGCCCTGTGGGGGGCGTACCGCGTGGACACAACATCATTGGTGATAACGCCTCGCATAATACGTTGGCTAATCGCGAGGGTCTTTGACCGATGGGTTGCCACAGCATGGCATGCTGAGATCTGCAGACCGGACATGACGCGATAAATACACATACGTCCAGCATTGCCAGCAAAGAATGCACATGCACGAGTCACGGCAGTTAGTTGCTGAAAGAGGGCGTGTGTGTTGCCACCTGCTGCTCTGATATGGTGTCAAATAAGTAAAATATCCTGAATGATTATGCTCCGATCCGCGGCGTACGCCGGTTGTGTGGCGAAGAAACGAGTGCAAACATCATTTCTTATAGTCTAATCAAAGTGCAGTTGCTATCCCTTTTGCGACTTGAGTATACTGGATGCGCTCAACAACCATCTGCAAGCCAAGGTTCTCGAGTTGGAATTGTAACATATAAATCATGATCACACGGCTACATACCGATGCATCTTGTTTCAGACCGTGCCCTTCACTCAATGAAGCGCAGAAGCACAACGGCTCGGCGACTGCCATCAGTAGGGGGATGGTACCCTTCGCTCTGTCGAAATGCTCCCTGCTTCCCGCACTGTGTTTGCCACTGGCAGATCGTTACCACTATTCAGAGTACAGTGATCGAGAGCCTTACCTGCTTGAATTTGAATTGTGACATGTTAGGACCGTTAAGTGGCGAGGTGACCACGGGAGAGATCCTTTTTCGGAAAAGCCCACTGAAGAGTGCCCGTGGCGGGGACGAAACGCATATGGGTTGCCACGACATAAACCAATATTTGTTTTAGCAATTTTTGTTACCTGTGCTGTTGTCTCACTAATCGTGCTTCGATTATTATCAAAGTAGTTATTATTTAAACAACGCCCAGCCATGTGTGTGTTGCCGTCATTATAATGTCGTGCTTCCGCCGGTTGATAGCGTCGTGTTGCTGCCCAAAAATACGGATTTGTTGTGGGATTTATGTGCGGCTCGATTGTAGCTCCCTAAATAGGTATTCCTCGGTGTACCCGAAGGCTTGATGACGGCTTTGCTGAGGAAATTATTGGGGTGTTGTCGTGTCAGTTTTGCCCATAACGCTGATTGATATGACAAAGCGACAACAAGCAGCAGCACGTTTAGAGCAGGAAGAAATTATGAAGCAGATCGAGCTATCCGGGAATTTAGGTGGTGCAGAAGCCGATGCGCTGGAGCTGGTGACAAGCAGAGTAAGCGAAATTGAAAATCTTCTTGAGAAGCTTACGGTAAGCACAGTAAAGTGTATGTACACAAATGCATTGGATTCTTTTTCGCCAAACGTGTGTCGGGGTAGGTTCGCGCCAACCTAAACACAAGTCCGGACGAGTATTGCAAAGCGTGTGCTAGATCGTTTGATCCCTGGTGAGGGTACATGATGCAGCCAATCTTCTATGGTTATGTGATGCCAGATGAATCGGTCCCAGGATGAACCACACACAGATTGCCACCCTTTATCATGGAGATAGACTTTGGTTTGATGTCTGGTGACTCGGACTTCCTTTATTTCATCAAACATTCTCCGGATGTGGTGCGGTGTTCCCTGCATGCGTGTTTATTCGGTGCAAAATGGTTCTGATCCCGCTCCCACCTGTGTTCAAAGTCTACACAAATCATCAAGGCGGGGATCACACCCTGTTCTCATCAGACACGTGCAGGGGTCAAAGAAACTCCAAACACAACGGCAGCACTCTCACTCAAAGATGAAAAATAAATTAGATCACACCCTTGGGGTGTATACATATATTAATTTCCCGGCCCTACTCAGGGCCAGGCCGCCAGAACTGGACGGGGTAATGTTGGGTGATTTTCAGCTTCTTCCTTAGGCGTCTCTTGGCTTTCTTGTCTTAGCTGTCTGTAGAGTTGGAGCATGCTGTTGGTGTTGCTTACCGACAGGTCATGGAATTCCCTGAGGGGTTGGCTATTCGTTTGTTTAGTCCTAGTTGTTATAGCACCTGTTGGCTGTGTCCGTGTATCGTGCCCGCCCTGTCGAAGACCATTACGTGTAGCTTCGTGCGGAAGCCGTTCTTCGTCAGTAGCTGTTGTAGGGGGGCCGTATTTTGTGTATTGTTCTAGTAGTTTTCTTTCCCATTCTTCGTGATCCGTGTGGGTTATCTCAAATTCTCAATGAGGTGGAGACATTTTACCTTGGTGGGGGCCTCATGCTGGGTGTACTCCCGGTCTCCCGCAAGCTCCTCCGTGCCCTCTATCATTACCATGTCAACGAAGCTGGGTATGGTGTCTTTCCCGTCTTTGGGGCCTGGTGTATCCTTTCCGTCTGGTTTGCACTGTCCTCTGGTCACTATGCAGTCTGGGAGTATATATAATACCGCATTGGCACCAGCCGGCCTGTACCAAAAACTCGTTGGCACAGGCGCGCTTGTGCCAAAAATTAGTTGGCACAGGCGCGCCCGTGCCAAAATCGGCTGGCATATGCCAGTGGCACGCTGGTGCCGTAACATATGCGAGAATCCTGCATCCTCCCTTTCTGTCGTGTCTGAGGATTTTTGCTGTCATTTCAGCAAATATGTCCGCTCTGTCCGTGGTCAGTCCTCCGTACTCGTGGGTGGCCGCACCCCCCTAGTTCGTGTCCTACCCTCATTAGGAATCCTTTGGCGTAGTCCATTTTTTGTCCACATCCCTCCAGTGGGCAGTTTCCGTCATGTGTTGTGCATTGTTTGGCTGCTTCGTAGTCTTGGGCTGGTAGCACTTTTAGTCTGCATTTCAGAATGGTTATTCTTTCTGCAAAAGCCACTCGTTTCCAAAATTCATTGGAGGCTTTGTGCAGTGGCGTGTTGCCTATTAAGCGTTTCATATGTGGGTATTTAGCCACTTGTCTGTTAGCTGTGAGTTTGCTGGTGGCCCGATCTTCCTTTCGTCTGCTCTGTGTGCTGCTTGGTCGTGTCTGCGTTGGTCCCATCCGGTCCGTGGTGCTGGGTCTCCCAGCTGTGCCATAATTCTCGACTCCTCTGTGAATCTTTCCTGGAGTTCTTGCACTCCCCTCCTGTTTGTCTCAGAGATGAGCAAACACAAACACATACAGATGATTGTGTGGACCTCACTCCTTAGGGGTAATGGGTGTTATTGTTCCACTGGCCTCTTTCCCGCAATATCTTACTATGATGCATATGTTACTGATGGCCGTCCTCACTGTCTCTGCAAAGAATGATGAGCTCATCGCATACCCTGTCGACATGCATTGCCCCAATGAACCATGCTACCTGTGTCCATCGTTCATATTACTCAGATATATAGTACAAGATATATACCATTGAGAAAAGCGGAGAAACCAGCTCTCTCCATGCGGGGCACTCTAGGTGTTGGCGGTTTAGCATATATATCACCCCTTAGCTGAATAGTAGCATTCAAGCTGAACCAACACATTCTGAATCTGCCCCGACCTATTCCCCAAGAAGTGGTTTGGAATAAGAACAGACGCCCCTGCACTTTGGAGGAGACCGAAAGTAATACGTTGGCTGGATGTTTGCAAAAGTTTGACAGCATTGTTTCTTTGTTGGCGTCGCTACTGCTCGATGTAGAAAGTTCTAAATTGATCGTAGGGCAAACATAATTTCAAGTTGCACCCCGGGCGATGAGCGCGGTTTGCCTATGTTGCCCGGCTGACTGCACATCAGACATTCAAGAACCGCTACGAGATTGACAAGACAAGGCCCATCTGCAAAGGCGCCTCCGGTGTTGTGTGCTTCGGAATGGATAGCATCAGGTGACATGCTGCTCTAGCACCACCTCCCAGCCCTCCCCTCCCTAGTCACGTTCATGATACAAAGGTGTGGCGCTCGATTGGCGGCACACACATTTAGGGAACCCCCACCGATGAACTCGGATAATTTATGACTACTATATGTAAGTGTAGAGAATGCAAAGAAAACACAGCTTGCCTCATGTTTTCGTGTTTGACTGGGAACCGGGATACTAACCACACTGTGTCGTGGCTCGCCTCGTAGTCCCCCCTAAAGACAATCCCAGCACAGTGAATGCAAGATTTGGGCAGAGCGGTTTGTATGTGTGGCTCTGACTACGCAATATCACTGTATATATGGTATGTGCAATACCTGCTCGACCATCATAGATTATACTCGTTTCACGGGTGTGATCAACAACTACGCAGGATGCTACAATCATACTTGCTCCACACGCAGCCGTGGTGCCCGATGATACTGGCTTGGCGTGCAATCGTGATCACGGATATATTTTGTGCTGAGCTCATCGGAGCATTCTGTCGGGACGGGGGTTCTGGGTATGATTGAACACAGCAAATCCATGGTGGCACTGAAATTCTTTGCTCACAAAGAGGAGTTCAAGGCCGAGCTGAAGAACTGCAGCGCCTGTCACTCCGTGTATGTTGTGAAGGTGGGCGATGTCGTTAGTTTCCCAGTCCCACTAGGATTTAGACAAGAATCGCTAGGTTGTGTCATTTCACCCGTAGGATTCACACCTCTGCATGCTCCGTTGGGAAATATCTCATGTGACTTCATTTCTTTCGATCATTCATTTGAAAATGCTGCATAATATCATCCACGACCACATCCAGCTTGATCTCTACATGTTGCCCTTTTTCTGTCAATTGCTTGATGTCCTTGTCATCTAGTCTGTTCACGAGAAACAATGAAGTTGTGTATGTCTGTGTGTGTTGTGTACAATAGTAGCTACTGCCATCGGCATGATCATCAGTGTAGTATGACGGGATACGTTGTGTCGTCATTGTTTCAATATATAGTATGAATGGCACCAGCTGTGTATCCAGCACTCTGCATCCTGATACTCCGAGTCCACACAGGTGTTGGACATGTGCAATGTAGTGGAGGAGCAAGTGGGTCCATATCCCACACCAGGTCAATTTACTGCTGTACCAGCAGCTTACCATCCAGCACTCGGAGAGCCTAGCTTGATCAAAGAACCCGACGCCACCACGGAGGAGACAAGTGTCCGTGATAACGCGCATGCCAGGACGAGAAAATCAATTGGAGAAGCAGCCGACGATGCGGTATGCGTGTCATCACAATGATTCCATCACGTGGCCCTTCATTTGCAACAATGACTTCCGCAATGACCCTACATACAGTATCGCAACACCCAGCATATACGACCGTGGCCAGCAAGATGTAGGCTTATTGGCATCCCAATGACCCCGTCACAATACCCATCATTTGCAACAATGGCATCCCAATGAATACATCGCAACACCATGCATATACAACCGTCGCGGGTAAGATTTAGGGTTTATGTGATCCCGATGACTTCATCACGCAGCCCTTTATTTGCACAAATGTCATCATAATGAGCCAGTTATAACAATTTTCATTTCCAAGAGGGGAAAGCATTGTGCTGTTGTACCATCTATTTATAAGGTGACGCATGCGGTGCATGGATATTCTGAAGTGTCCGTGGATGCCCGCCTGATGCAACGGAAATCCGCTCTTTGTGAATGATAAAAACATACAATTTGGTATAAAAATCCAGTGTGGTGATCCACATTGCAGATGTTTGGAACACGATGAGAAAAGATGACAAAACTCGGAGGAAAGTGATGGAGACATCGATCTTCAAGGCTTTGGGAGGGTGTCCAAAACCTTGAAGATCGATATCCGTGTCACTTTTTGTCTTCGAATGCGTCCAAATTCGGTTTCCCTTCACCAATAAGCAAGCTGCACTAAAAATAAACTGGACATTTGAAGTGGAAACGGGCGCGGATGCGGATGTTGTATGATCGAGCTGAAGCTTCTTTGCAGTACCCACCCTTCAACCTCATGGGGACTCCTGAAGAGAGTGTGACAATCATATGCACGCAGGATGCCACAAACGAGTCATTTGTGGACGCCGTGGACGAGGAAGCGGCAGAGCCCATCGAGGTGGATGGTCAACATGACAAAGAGGCAGCAGCTGCTGGTAACACGGCCATCTATGCTGCAGCCTCTCCAGAAGCCATGGTAGCATCAGCCCCGGTGGCGAGTCCAACAGTGATTGAGCAGTCTCCGATGAGTATCGATGAGCTCTGCTGTCTTGTGCTACAACGTGGCGATTTCACGATGCAAGAGTATCTCAAGCAGTCGAGCCACCTGTTGAACGATGTGAAGAAGAAAGCTATGTCAAGTGACATCTTCAATGCTCTCTGCGCCATGCACCGCAACGCGGGTAACCACGATACTCTCGACATAAGTCCCCAGACCCGAACACTCGCTTTATTAATTGATCCAATCAAATAGACATTTGCTTATATTGTCGTACTGGCTGGAAAGCTGGATGCATTGCCTTGAGTCTGCTGAGGATGGTATCTGCGCGGCAGTGTTGACGTCACAGTTATAGCCTAAACTTATTAGGGTAAAGAGCCGCAATCTCTGACAAAGTTGACTCGACTAAAGTTAAAAACTATATTTTTTCCCCGCGGACCAGATAAGTGCACGGGAGACGGGATGATGAGGCAGTATGATGTATACCTGCAATAAATGTTGCTCGGATAGGAGTGCAACATTATGCGGATGTTGTCGCCCGGAGGCACATATGTTCTACTATATGCTGATGCTGCAATGATTTGACCACCACGCAGCAAATATCTTGCATTTCGATGTTGTGAAGAAGACTCAAAACATTTAGAGTCGGCAAATTGTTTGTGAGCGTATGTTGAATTTATCGAAGGGTGTAAGCAAAGGAATGCACGCTGTGCATGGCACCTCACAGGTCTCGTTCACGGCGACATCAAGCCAGCCAACATCGTTAAGTTTGCAATGGAAGATGTGTGGAAATTTATCGATTTGGCCACTGCCAGCAAGGTTGGCGAAGATGCCGCCGTGGAGTACACCCTCCGCTATGCTTCCCCTGAGGTACCTATATGCCACACACTACTTTTGGGAACGTGCATTGTTGCGCACAGGAATAATGCTTACCGCCATGTAGCAATCTGCTACCGCCACGCAGCGCCTTTTGTTTGATCGTGAAGACTCTGATGGATTCTCAAATTCACATGGAGGATGCGGTTGAATTCTATCCTATGATGAACTCGAGAATGAATTCTATCATATACGAGGATTAACAGTAGACGCTATATATATGTTACAGCACAGGCCCGCCGCGAGCATATGCTGGCGCATTTTAGCACAGGCGCGCCTGTGCTGAATCGACCGACCCTCGCGTAGCATGAGCTCGCCACTGGCATGAGCCCGCCCACATGACTCCATGGTGAGGCCCATGGTCCCCCATGGGTGGGAAGCTTTAGAGGGTTTGTGGGGATGTTAGGCGGTGTTTGGTGATGTAATGGGTTGCTTGAGGGTCCTGCGGATGTTTTAGGGTTTTGAATTGATGTTTTAGGGTTTTATGGGGGGTAGGTGGGTGGGGGGCATGGTTTGGGGGTGATTGGGAGTGGTTTGGGGTATTTGGGGTGGTTTGGGGGTATTTGAGGGTGGTTTGGGGGTAAATGGGGGTCTTGGGGGATGGTTTGGGGGTAACTGGGGGTCTTGTGGGGATGGTTTGGGGGTAATGGGGGTCTTGGGGGTGGTTTGGGGGTAATGGGGATGGTTTGGGGGTAAATGGGGGATGGTTTGGAGGGTAATGGGGGATGGTTTGGGGGTCTTGGGGATGGTTTGGGGTAAAGGGGGTCTTGGAGGATGGTTTGGGGGTAAAGGGCGGTCTTGGGGATGGTTTGGGGGGTAGTGGGGGTGGTTTGGGGGTTAATTGGGGATGGTTTGGGGGTAATGGGGATGGTTTGGGGGGTATTTAGGGATGGTTTGAAAAATAGTTGGGGGTCCAAATATTCCGTATGCTACAGCTGAGACGCTGAGACGCTGAGACGCTGATAATAACGAGGAGCGATCTCGATAATAGACTGCTCACTTACTCAAGGACGTACCGATCTACGGATATTTGTGTACGGTTATGATATACATACCTCAAACCCCAGAGAAGGACAACAGGAGCATGCGGCATGTGCTCATAGTACCAGGCACGGTGCGTGCTGGGCACCGAGCGTGCCAAAGCGCGTTGCTCGGACCGGGTCCCCACGAGACGACATGCTTGCAACCCATTTTCGACTATGCCGAATCCGATGGTGATGTCCGCTTTCACCGGCTAGACGCCTATAGGGTGCTAGGGCATGCTCAAGCCGGCCTGCAGGTGCTCACTGTTGGCTACTACCCCGCAGTCCTTGTGGGAGGACCAGATCCGGATCTGATCTTCCCACAAGGAGCAACTTTCCACGAATTCTTTCGACACCCTAACCTTCGCTTGGACTCATGCCCACCGGGTCATTTTGCCACAATGACCTATATTTTGACATGTTGTTCCTCATGAGGCGTCAATGTGTATACATCGGTCCCCACACTCGCGTATGTACACGAGGGTGTGACTTTGTAGGCTAAACGTTTCTTGGATTTTCGGCGTATCGCCCGCTTGCATCTACCCATGCACCTTTAGATCACATTTGCGGCATAAAGACTAACTCCGATGCAAATTTTGACTTGACACTCCAGATCGGGCAACTCGCGAACTTTTCATCATGAGTTCCGAAATTTTCATCCAGGGCACCAATTGTCACCTAGGATTCAGTTTTTGATGGTCCTTGTGGGAGGACCAACATTTTGTTGTATGTTTTTGCAAAAACATAGACTGGAAGCATGCGCTTTAAACACAACGCTCAGGCGATATGGAGGGCAACCCGACATGAAACGAAATATATTACTTTTACCCACAAATACTTTACGAATAACTTGTATAAGGTGCGAAAGTGCATTTGAGCCCACCAAATATCAATTGCGCGTTGGTCCTTGTGGGAGGACCATGAATTTGGGTAGTAGCCACTGTACCATGCACGGTGTGTGCCGGGCACCGAGCGAGCCAACGCATCCCCAAATATCCCCCAAACCATCCCCATTACCCCCAAACCATCCCACAAGACCCGCATTTACCCCCCAAACCATCCCCAAGACCCCCAAACCATCCCAAATACTCCCAAACCATCCCCCATTACCCCCAAATCATCCCCCAAGACCCCCATTTACCCCCAAACCATCCCCCAAGACTCCCCTTTACCCCCAAACCATCCCCAAACCATCCCCAAATACCCGCCAAACCACCCCACATTACCCCCATTACCCCCCGCCCCAAACCACGCCCAATCACCCCCAAACCATGGCTCCCCACCCACCTAGACCCCCTCCCCCCCATAAACCCTAAAACCCTAAAACATCAATTCAAAACCCTACATTCTTCAATTCAAAACTCTTAAACCCTAAAACATCCGCGAACCCCCCACAGGACCCTCAAGCAACCCATTACATCACCAAACACCGCCTAACATCCCCACAAACCCTCTAAAGCCTCCCATGGGGGACCATGGGCCTCACCATGGGGTAATGTGGGCGGGATCATGCCAGTGGCGAGCTCATGCTACGCGAGGGTCGGTCGATTCAGCACAGGCGCGCCTGTGCTAAAATGCGCCAGCATATGCTCGCGGCGGGCCTGTGCTGTAACATATATAGGATGGATCCCCACCGAAAGTAATAATGGTTGTTACAGATCACCCGTCATATATTGGCGTAGACAAACCAGAGTCGCACCATGAATACACACACACACACACACAAGTGCGCTGCTGGTGCAGATGCAGAGGGGCTTGGGTGGCTCAGCGAGGCTTAGGGGGTCCCATTCTTCACTAGTGAGCTCCAGAGAATCCGGATGAGTGTCCCGAAGTGTGTGCTGAATCCTTTGATCCCCGGCGAGGGTACATAGCGCGGTCTCTTGTGGCTACGGGGTGCCAAAGGATTCGCAAGGATAAGCATACACACACACACACACTTCAGGCACAAGGTGGCAGTGCGCTGGCGGTGCAAGATGCAGAGGGGCTCGGGTGGCTCAGCGAGGCTTAGGGGGTCCCACTCTTCACTAGTGAGCTCTGGAGAATCCGGAAGCGTCCCAAAGTGTGTGTTGAATCCTTTGATCCCTTGCATGGGTACATAGTGCGGTCTCTTGTGGCTACGGGTTGCCAAAGGATTCGCAAGGATAAGCATACACACACAGAGGCAATGTTTGAGGCTATCGAGCGGGACTTCCCGGAGTGTGGGCATGGACGGACCTTTGTTATGGGGTGGAGGCGAATCTGGGGTTTATGTTGGGGGGCGTTGATGGCTCGGTGATGCGATTTGTCAAGTCGAAGGAGGGCACGCAGCAGGGGGACCCCCTAGGGCCGCTTTACTTGGCTGCCCCGTCGCAGGTGGTGCTGGAGCGGGTTCAGGAGGGACACCCTAGCATGGTCATCTTTACCTACTTGGATGACGCTTTCTTCCTGGGCCCTCCGGTTGAAGCGGCGCTCGCGTATGAGACTTATATGGAGGAGGCAGTGGCGATTGGCTTGGATATTCAAAGTGAAGTCAGCGGCTTTCTCGCCTGAGGGGGACGCCAGTTGCTTCGAGGCCGGGATGCCGGGTGCACGGGGGGAGCTGGACTTCATCGATGTCTTGGGGGTGCCGGTGGGGAAGGCAGAGGCGGTCAGTGTGGAGATGTTGAAGAAGGTGGAGGAGCTATGTGGCATCCTGCCCCTCTTGAACAAGGTTGGGCATGCGCAGGCCCAGGGGCTCCTGCTTCGATTCTGTGCCCACCCGAGGCGGGGGTTCTGGCTGCGAGGTGCGCCGCCGGAGATGATGCGGGAGGCGGCTGAGGAGCATGACAGGAGGATGCAGGGGGCGTTGCGGGACTTGCTGCCTGGCGATGGATTGGCGTGGCACTCCTGTGAGTTTGCCATCCTCCCGCATGGGATGGGCCTAACTAGAGGGGAGCAAATGAGCATTTGCCACCACAAGTGCCAAAGGCGGACGACGTCAAGAAGTTGAGTGATTACAGCAGGTCTCAAAAACGTGCCCAACGGGTCTATGCTGCTGTCCTCCACTCTGCGGATTGGCTTTGGCTGGCTGGGCACGTGGGGGCGTCTCGGCTCCCCTGGCTTTTCTCGGTGACCTTCAACAGTATTGGGCCTGCTTTCTTGAGGGGTGTTCCATGCTGCCCAGCCCTGGAGCTCAGTTCGGCGGAATACCGGGTGGCCCTTCGGCACATTCTTCATGCGGAGCAGCCCCTCCTTGGCCAAGTGGAGGAGTGCCCCGATTGTGGAGGAGAGCGGGATCCCACCGGGACACACTTACTGGCATGCCGGGGGGGAGTGGGGGTTGGGGGAGGAAATTGGTACTCTTTCATCCACCACAAACTGCAGAGGGTGCTGTTCGAGGTGGCCAAGTCTACCGGAATATCCTAGTTCACTAGATATCAGAGGGTCCCGAACTGTGTGGATAAACTCTCATCAGATAATAATACCCTAAGCTAGATAAACCCCGAACGGTCTCGCAACGGTCTCGGGAACTAGCCTACCTGTGACACAACGTGTGTCACAGCACGAACCTACAGATCAATCACAAGCTCAGTGTTGGTCATAGGGGTCTGTGATAGGGGCCTGCACCGGGACTCCCAGTCAGGGCTGCCTATACAGATTCCAGCACACCACCCCAGCACTGTGGGTGGTGACTAGCTAGGAAAGTCAGAAATGTAAATCTCTAGGGCAGAAGCCAGGGTGACAAGCCCTAACTGCCTATTCTAAAAGTATTACGGTGGGTATACCCACCGTAACGCCAAACTTTGCAAGCTCGTACCGACCGCACAAGTAGGTTGCGGGGGTTAAACATATGGATTTTCTGTGACCCAAGAGGTTGATTAAAGGACGGAAAACTTAATTTACACGACTCCGATAAGTTTTGGGCTTATTACACAACCTTGAAGTTGGGGAAATAACGGTGGGTAGAAAACTTCGCTTACGGTGGGTATACCCATTCAACTCTATTTGCAGACTTCTGCAGCTTGGTATAACATCAATATACTTATTTTTTCGATATGTACTTTGATTTTGGTATATAACCGACGTACTTTTTGGTACAATATGTGCTGCCACCTCGCAGACCTCCGACACTTGCACATTCAAAATCAGGTACTATGCACACCAAATATACTATATACACAGTGCATTCCGATGATATTAGGGTTTGGGTATTTGGGTTCGTTTGGCCCGTTATCAAGTCATTTCTGGCGCATGTGGAGGCTCCATAGAGATTCGCGGGAGTGTCTAGAACAAGTTGGTCACTGGTGACATGCCGTGATTCGCAGCCAATCATCGGTAATTATTGATACCCTTCGGGTGGGTATACCCACCGTAAGCACCTCTTACGGTGGGTATACCCACCCTTCGTAGAATAGGCATAACTGCTAATCCAACTGTGCAATTCTGATACACAAATTGAAACCCTCTAGCCGGCACAAGAGCAGAAACATACAGGCACTCAGGTCCTGCTAAACTACTGAAAAGCACTGTGCCAGCAAGTCAGATTGAAGAATTTAAAGGTGTCAAAGTGAAATCATAAACCAAATTGAAGACCGTGTTGAGGTCAAAGTAGATCTCAGCACACCACCAGATGAGTGGTGTACTGCCAGAACCAGAAACATAACTACTCGGGGTCAAAGGTCAGAGGAACACCGTCACCACAATGAGCACCGTAGCCAATTGCAGCACTACACTCCACCAGGTTGGGCGGCCGGCGAACCGCTGCCGCGACACCTAGGGAGTGCAGTACCGCATCCAGAGTGACGGGGCCCAACTCAGTGATACCAGAGTACAAGCATAAATCTCCCCTGCACAGCACAGGCTGCGGCGCAACCCGTCCCGATACCTGCACAGGGTCCATGTCATTGGCCGCCGTGTAGGCGGCAGCTCCCACTCCCATGATCGAGATCAAAAGAAAGAGAGAGACAAAGTAATGAAACCCCCACTGGCCCGCGTGTGCGGGGAAGCCCCATGGCGGCTTGCCGCATCCGTAGGTGCGGGAAGCACCACCAGACACAGGCACGTGGGCCGCGGGCTCCGACGCATGATCTACCGAAACGGCCGGAGTCCGCGGCTTCACGATGAAGCTGCCGTCGGCGAGGTCCTCGTAATCGTCCGTGTCGTAACCCGTGAGATCAACCTGCCCGATGGCGGCGTGGTTCACGGTCTGAACGAACCCAGCGAACTCACCGTCCGCGTCCGCTGTGGTGGTTACCCGCGCCGATTGCAGTGGCGCGGGCTTCACATCCTTTCCCTGCGAGACAGGCATAGCAGGGGCCGGCACGGCGGATGCCGATGCCGCCGCACCACCTGCCGGAACCTGCTCCTCCGGTGTGGCCCCCGCTGCGGCGGGTCCGCACACCAGAGCCGAAGCCCGCTGCTCGACGCCGTCAGGAGGCGGGAAAGATGCGTGGGTGCAATGTACCTGCGGGTTGGCCGCGGAGTGAACCTCCGCGGCAAGATCGTCGAGTCGGCGGAGAATATCATCTCCATTGGAAGCCGGCTGCTGCTCCACCGTGAAGCCGTAGGCGGACATGTCGATGCCGCCCACCGCTCCCGCACAAAGCACCGCGGGCGGCCCGTACACGGCGGCCGCAGGTGCGAAGGAATCCGCTCCATCATCTGCTGCCTGCTGGAACAACGCGCACATGGCGAGCGCGTGCACCCCCTCTGCGTCCTCCTCGTCGATGGGAACACAGAATGCTGCAGCAGAGGTGGGCGGGTGTTGGCGCCCGCCCAGCGGGCAGTCGCGGTAGAAGTGATAGCTCTCACCTTTGCCCGCCTTCTTACACTTACCGCAAAACGGCTTCGCCCGCTGATCGTCGCGGTCGAATCCCACCGGTGGGGCCTTGTGGGTCCCCACGCGGAATCCTCGCGGCTGCTGCCCCCGCTGCTGCTGCTGCCGCTGCTGCACCCGCTCCCGCTGTTGCCGCACCACCGGAGCGGCTTCACCGTGCGGCCGCTGCACGAGCTCCTTGAGCTCCGTGATCTTCTGCAGCAGCGCGTCGTACTCGCTGCTAGACAGGTGCGCGGAGATGCCGTCCGCGCCAGAAGCCGTCTTCCCCCCGCCCGTCTGTGCCCAAGCCTGGTAAATCTCCACAACCATGGAACGGAGCGAAACCAGTGACACGTGGGTCAAGTCAGCGGCCATGGGATAGCGGACCTTCACCGCAGCGTAGAACACGGGGTCGAGTCGGGTGTAGAGGGATAATTGTCTCGTGGCCTCGGTCGGTGTCCAGTCGGAAGCTCGGTTATCCCGCACCAAACGTTGCTCCTTAGCCAAGATCGGCTGCGGGTCAACGTTTGCGGGATAACGCAACGCGGCGTGCTCCTCCTCCTGCGACTCTCGTAGCGCCACTGGAACACAACCCTTGATGATGTCGACAAGGGCCCGCCGTCCATCTCGGGCAGTCGAAGAATCGGTACCAGTCAGCCAGACGAACGCGTTGCTGTGCTTCTCAATCACCAGGGCAAGAACGTCGTAGAGAAGCCCATTCACCCTGTTGACCACGGGTGCCAGAGGGTCGTCGAGGTCAAAGGCACGTAGCTCCAGACCAGCCGACTGAAACTCCGTACGCAGCTGCACCACCAGGTCGGACAGAAGGCCAGCGTCGTCCGTACCGCGAAAATGATGTTTCTTGTCGCCAAGAATATCCTCACGGATACTCTTGGCCCAAGCTCGATGTAGTCGCGCCTTGTAGATCTCGTCGACGAGCTTGGATTGCTCCTGCAGGTAACGTCTGACGGCCACGTCCGCGTCCTCGTTCGATGCAGGGTTGGGGGTAGGAACGGAAGGCGTAGCTGCTGTTGGCGTGTTCCGTACCCCGTCGATAAGCCTCAGAGAGGCATCAATGTCGCTGTCCCTCGTAAGGGACTTCTTGGATCTCGTAGTGACTCCCATCTCTAGAAAAGCTTGAGGGGAGGCGGTACGCTGTAGCACGTTTGGGTAGGGTCGCGGGGAAAATGCGACGTCACAGATACGGACGGAACGGTCGAGCCATGCAAGCGAGGGGCAAAGGAAGATGTCGTCGAAGTCAAAGGTGCCAAGGTCACCAACCCAAAATTCGGTAGCAAGCGGGATCAGAGCGTGCAGAAAACCGTGAATGAACATTGCGACGACGAAACCCGATCCAAGCCGGCACCCCATAGCTGCGGCTCAAAGACGCTCACCGCAAGCTGCTCATCTCATAATTCCCACTGATGCCCAAACGCGCAAACGCGCACCACCTCTCCGAGCGGCCTTTTAGCCAATCATGGCCAAACTAGCAAGTGGAATAAAGCGTGGATGGGGCCACGACCTACCGGAATATCCTAGTTCACTAGATATCAGAGGGTCCCGAACTGTGTGGATAAACTCTCATCAAATAATAATACCCTAAGCTAGATGAACCCCGAACGGTCTTGCAACGGTCTCGGGAACTAGCCTACCTGTGACACAGCGTGTGTCACAGCACGAACCTACAGATCAGTCACAAGCTCAGTGTTGGTCATAGGGGTCTGTGATAGGGGCCTGCACCGGGACTCCCAGTCAGGGCTGCCTATGGGACACACTTACGGGCATGATGCCGGGGGGGAGTGGGGGCTGGGGGAGGAAATTGGTACTCTTTCATCCACCACAAACTGCAGAGGGTGCTGTTCGAGGTGGCCAAGTCTGCCTATCCCTTGGCGTCAGCATCGCACGATGACTTTGCGGGCTACCTAACCTACTCACGGAATCATTGCCCGAATGTGACAGTGTTGGATGCGGAGGGACCGGGCCAACATGTGTTGTTTGATGTGGCCACGGCGCGGCCAATGTCAGACGCGCACCTGGGACCGGCCATGATGGCCCCCGGGGCGGCGGCGAAGAAGGTAGAGGAGAGCAAGGTGGCGACATACGGGGATGTCCGCCCACATCACTTCATCCCCTTTGGGGTGGAGGTGTATGGTGGGCTAGATAGGGCCTGCGGCGTATGGATTCCTTCGGAAGACGCAACGGCGCTTCACGGAGCGGCGGTACATGGAGGCGGACGCGGAAGTGGGAGAGCAGGTGGACAACAATGGGGACGAGGACGAGGACGAGGACGAGGACGAGGACGAGGACGAAGAAGTGGCACGTGGCGGGGCTGTGGGCTGGAAGGAGAAGTGGGTCCGGCTGTTTTCTTTCGCGCTTGCACGGGGGGTCGCAGGGCTGATCATCAGGCGGGCTGTAGGGCGATGCCCGGCCGGAAGTGGGTGGCGTTGGGCTGGCGGAGGGCGTGTGAGAGGAGGCATGGGCCCGGACCTGGATCGGGGGGAGGCGGACCGACGGGAAGGGGCGGAGAGGTTGGCGCTGATGGACAGAGCGTGGGAGGACGCGTTCGAGGAGACAGACTATGCCACGCAGGATGGATCTGGCGGTGGGACGCAGGAATCTGAGGGAACGCAGCGTGAGCGATCTGGGCAGGCTTCCGGTGAGGCAGCGAGGCAGGCGCGATGGCATCGAGGCTTTTGGAGAGCATGGAGGACGTGCGGCGGGAGGTGGAGCATCTGGGCACTGTGGGGGGTCAAGGAGGGGGCGCCGAGGGGCGCGGGCAGGCATAGGCGGGCTCAGCCAGGCGGCGTCAAGTGTCGAGGATATCTTGAATGAGTGGGATGACCTTTTGTCGCCGGGCCCGGGGAGTGGGGTCTGGACTCAGGAGCAGAGTGGGGCCTCGCCGGAGCAAGCAATGGCCTTGGCTGAGGGAGGGGTGGCCACCTTGATGGGGGCAAGCAGGCGGGTGGCCGGCCTTCTTGGGGGGGTTGATGGCATGGGGGGAACTGATGAGGATGACGGGGGAGATGTGGGGAGGTCCGCGGGTGGAGATGACACACGCCAGGCCCCTCAGAGCCCGGGGGCCCATCCTGGCAGCGATGATCACTTACAACAGGTTGCACGGCAGCATATGGCATCTCATCAGCTTCCGTGCCCACCGGGCGAGGTTGCTGGCCGTGCCGGAACTAACAGTGAGCAGCTGTCGGGAAGGCAACGACCGGGTGGTGAACTATCGGCCACCGGGAGGGCTTGGGACACACAGGCAACTGTGTGTGGGGATGGGACCCCAAGTAGGAACAGTGCGGCGTGACAGTCACAGCGCAAGTGTGGCGCGCATTGCTCAAGTTCGCGGCCACCTCGCAAGGCAATCAGCGCAAGGGCTCCAGTCACGGGGAGTTAGTGTTGGGGGTAGAGGGCAACATGCGCAAGTCGGTGGCGGATGCGCAAGTTTGGATGAGGGCAACCCAGCTTATCAATCTCAGCCCCTTGGGACAGCGCTTGGGCATTCTGGCCGTGGCGTGGGTGGTGTGGG
The DNA here is from genome assembly GCA_001247695.2 of Cymbomonas tetramitiformis. Lineage (NCBI taxonomy): Eukaryota > Viridiplantae > Chlorophyta > Pyramimonadophyceae > Pyramimonadales > Pyramimonadaceae > Cymbomonas > Cymbomonas tetramitiformis. The sequence continues at coordinate 14,888 of LGRX02019722.1, read as the reverse complement.
ATGTGGGGTTGGTGGTGGAGGGGTGGCTCGATTGGCGGAGGTGAGCCGGCTCCAGAGACACAGCAGTAGTGCGCCGGCAGGACAGCCGCAGAGGGGCTCATGTGGCCCAGTGAGGCTCTGGGAGCAAAGGGGTGGTCTTGCGCGTGGGCATGGTGGTGGAGATATGGCTCGCGCAGCTCGGGGGGCAGGGATGAACCGGCTTCAGGCACAAGGCGGCAGTGCGCTGGCGGTGCAGATGCAGAGGGGCTCGGGTGGCTCAGCGAGGCTTAGGGGGTCCCATTCTTCACTAGTGAGCTCCGGAGAATCCGGATGAGTGTCCCGAAGTGTGTGCTGAATCCTTTGATCCCTTGCATGGGTACATAGTGCAGCTGATCTTTGGCAGTTATGGAGGCCAAATGTATCGGTCCAAGGATAAGCGCGCGCACACACACACGTTGTATAAACGGAAGTAGCGAATTCTCTAGAAAGCATTTGGCTGAACAATCACGCAGGCGCAGTCACAACATGTATGATCACTGATGACATGCACGCATGGGCACTTACTACAATAGAACAATCGATGCATTACACTTCAATAATTTAGCGTTTCATAAAAGTTGGGCCCATCTAGGTGCCACTTCACCACGAGCTACCCTTCGTCAATGTACCCAGCTACAATCATCATCGGTGCATCCAACCATTCACTCATAATCAATTTCAGCATCGCTTTGCGCCATGCCATTTGGCACACTCATCTGAGCCCGCGAGGTTCTGCTGTGGGTTTGAAATGTTCTTTGGCGCACACATACAAGATGATGACCCGCCAGAGTAGACACTTTGGATGCAACTTTCATATCGAACGTCATCAATGAACAATGGGGAGTTCTGTACAGGTTGTCAAGCTTGCGCTGCAAGGTCAGAAGATTGCCCCACGTGACACCACGTTGGATATGTGGAGCGCCGGCGTGGTGCTGTACGAAATTTACACTGGCAGACGGCTATTTGGTGAGCATTTGTCCGACAAACAGGTGGTCGCAGAGCTCCTCTCCAGCATGCCTCTGCAACTCAAGGGGCTCCAAAATATCGAATCTGGTGCAGGTTTGTTCGTACATCACTCCTCTCTTGTTTCAGTACAGAGGATGATTATTGCCATGTTTCTGTGTCATAGTGTTTTTAGAGTGATATGATATTACCATGTTCCTATGTTGGGCATGCCACCGACGGACCCTGCGTGGCCAATCCGTCGATCCACACCCCTCCGTCCAGTTTGGTCTATATAATAGCCCGGCTCCTTGTGGTGGAATGCCAGAATATTTATGATCATAAAACGGGGATTTATAAGTTCGCCAGCTGCAAATGCTGCGAGTGATGCACACTTGAATGATGTGATAACTGCGTGGATGTAAAGTTGGGCATCTGCATAGTGTGTGTGTGTGCTTCGAGATGGGCCTCATACCCTAAGATTGTGTCCTTCTGCTGGGAACTTACTCACCCTCTCCCTTTCTCTCGCTGTGCCGTGGTGTAGCTCGCATGATACAAGACAAGCTGTTGGTGAAGGATCCATCTCAGCGATGGACGGCGGAGAAGGTTCTTAAGAGCAATTTCTTCAAGACGATGGACGACACGACTCGGTAACCCCCCTGCACATACACGGCATATATGGCACATGACAGATCTAGTGGATGACGGATGGTGCAAAGGTTGCATACTCCAGCTCACGGAAGCAACGTTGACCCGATCCTTTTCATCAGCGACTCTGTCAATGAAGTGTTGCCGCTTTCAAGAACACTCCGAATGCCTTCATTGGATGTATACCTGGCACATGCATTGCTTCGTATGCGGCATACATTCATCTCGTCATATTTTACAAATGGCCATTTGTCTGTCCAAGCATGGACGAAAGTGTGGTGTGTTGTGCCTGTGTGACGCGCCATTGTAGTCACTCTAAGTCGAGTGTCTGAAACCAGATTTGCAAGGCTTGTCTGCACTTCTTTGCATAAATCAATCATCCCCCCCAAGCTATTTCCATGCTGCTTTGCATAGAATAATAACAGGTTTGTGTTTTCTCGCTCAAAACATGCAAATACTTTGATAACACATGAGTGCAAAATGTCAGAAAGTCGACATCTGTCATCTGACCGAGTCTGGAAGATTAATAAGACTTGCACCGCCCTTTATCACGCCCTTATAGATCTGGGAGTCAGTGTAGTTGTGTCGATCAAATACCTTCCGTAGTATTTTGAGGTCCGTCATAACGATTCACTCGCATGCCTACGCCGTTCTAAACGTGTATGTGGGGGCATTGACCACGCATACCTCCATCACCTGTGTGGGTGTTTCGAACAATACCGGTGTCCAAGCACTCAGGATGCTTTGACTAAATGCGTCTCAAGTTGGTTGACATCTCGTGCGCTGAATGCTTGTGACCAGGATGACCAGATCCACTTTGGAGGTGTCTCGTAGACTTACAGGTGAGCTTGTTAATTTGCCAAAAACCCGTGCATCATCAACCCACGTTTATAATAATTACTAGTTGATGGTTTCCACAATAGTTTCACCAGTGGTGCAGTGAATGCTCATCTTCTGGGAATTTCACCCGTGGATTTTCATCTTCTGATGTTCGATTTGGCAACCACTGCTCACAAGTGAAAAGAACTCGTCCGCAAGCAACACGAATATAGTTGACAAGTTATTTGAAGATGTGGGGACAGTTATTTCATTATCACCGACTTTGCATATCTGTGAAGCTTGAAACACTGGAAAGTCTATGTGCAACCCAGCTCAGTAATGTGCGACCCCCAGCACGCAGTCGCTACGTAGCGTGAGCTTCCTGTAATCGGTTTGTCACTACATAGTAACATGTGTGAATGCTTTGCTGCCTGCAGTTCAAATGGAAGAAATCGCAGCGATGACAGCAGTGAGCATCACGGAGATGCAAGCTGGAGATCTGCTCGTCGAGATCGAGCTCCAGGTAGTGCACCTGAAGGGAATCAGCCCAGCATGTGATCATTGATGAGCTGTGTCGTGTCGCTTCGTCAGCATAGGGATCTCCGCGTATCTATTACACTGTGAATAATGCGGATGATGCAGCATGAGATACTCGCATTGCAAAGTGCAACGACAATATTGCACCAAATCTGCTTGCTTACTGTACATGGCTTTTTACGTGTCAATACGACGTGTCTCACAAGTTTTTGCGCACCTCTCATAAAAAATGGGTCATCCAAATTATTCCTGCTGTTATGCTAAGAGCAATGCGGTTGTCGCTGTGAGTCCGCGTATGACCGCAGCCTTGTATGTAGACAGGGATCACTCTTGTTGTGGAAGCTGTTGGGTAAATCGTTGAGCACTGCGACTCATAGATGCTTACGCGCGGCTTTTGATTATATGGCAGGAGTTGTCCCCAAAGCAGCAGACTTGTTTAGTCAGTGACCATGACACTGTTGGACCTTGCTATAATTTAGTGCTTGGGTGCAAATATGAGGTGCGATTTCGTCACCGTTTCCTGCTCAAATATATTCTTGATTACCATCGTCCTCTCCCTACAAAAGCATATACATGATCCCAACCCCTATATGCTGTTACACCGATGCCATCAACAAATAACCGGGAAGGATAAATGACGTATCCACGTCTCATCTCTTCCCTTAGTCCTCCTCTCTGCCGAAGAGGGAAGTAGCTTTCCGGCTCCGATACAATCGTGTTGCATATATATCGATCCTGATAAAAAACCCCTACTCCGTGCGCGCCTGTACTATCTGCTGAACTGCAAATAATTTCCGCTCTGTTCTGATCTGCCTCTGGCGAAGCAGAAAGTTTTGAGGACCATCTACTGTGATCTAGCTTGATCTGAGGGTTCTTTAATGCTTTCCGATTATTATCCCGTTGTGCACCGCTTTGATTGAGTCGGTAGAATAAAACTAGCCTCTGTTGTATTCGATGCATCACCGGTGGAGCTTGGAAAATCCAGCTTCCGGATTGGTCTAATTCAGGGGATCCTGTCAATTTTAGCCTTCAACGAGACAGATTGGCTCCGTTGTCAGCATCAGCATACAAAAACATGTGGGAGGTATGAAGTATGTGGACTGTTAGCTACCTATGTGGATGGTTTATCTGTACCGGAGGCACTTGACAAGAAGATATATCCCCGTGCTCAACCTATGCACGGAGATAAAACATCAATATTCAAGCGATGGCCAATCGTGCATCCCATTCGTCCTCAGATACACGGCGGAACGGCAACTTTTAGCAGGATCCGCTTGTTCTTCTACGCGATAAAGTGGTTTATTATAATGCGCCACCAAAATTGCCACATTACACCAAATCACACATTTGTTTGCTCATGCCAAGGGCGGATGTGCACTGCTCCTTGGGGGCATAGGGAATGCGGAACATGGACCCCCGCTCCCCCCCCAGGCACATGCTTTAACTGCCGGGGGGCTCCCCTAGAATTTGCAAGCTCGAACTGCTACTAACACGCACGTAACGCGTTACAACGTCCAGATTTCCAAAAAGAAATTGCGCCAAAGCATGTATGGTATTGCCACGGCGACATGCCGACACCACCTTCACGCGTGGGGGTGCAAGAGTGCCCCACGGCAATACTACCTTCGCGCCCGGTGTGTTTGAAGGCTCGCGATGGTGTAGGGTTTATGTTTTAGGGCTTTAGGGATTGACCACCAGAAATCCATATAACTCGAACTCAATCACATGACCTCAATGGTGGACCACGTCAATTGACGTTGGTATGATGGTGATGCGTTTGCTGCATTTGCTCAAATGGCCCCCAAAAGGCTGAGAATGTCTCTGACTCCGGAGTTCGGGAGTTAGGCCCATTTTGCACCATTTTGCACCAAGCACAGTAGCGTATAGTGATCATTTTAGCGCCGTATACGCAACTAAATGGCGTTGCATAATGTTTTCGAAGGGCTTGATGGTTCAGGATTACGAGTTTCAGGCTTAATTAGGGTTATTGGCCACCCACCCCCCCCTAGCTACACACTCTCACGGGCAGGGAGCCCGCCCACCATACGACCCTTCATCTGTGGTGTATGCTCACGAAGATTGACGTGCTAATTGCAGCTGATCCTGAACATCTTTCGCGAAAGCTCCACGCTGTCCAACCCGGTTAAGACTATCCAAAAATTACAGTTGGCAACGACGGATGGGTTGCCCGTTCTACTCGACATGGAGCCGCATGTAAACAAGGAGAAGAGCCTTCCAAACCTACTGTCATTTCGGGGAGAGTGGATTCCCGCCTTGTGCAAGTCTGATATGCTGATCACACCAACCAAGTGGCCTGAGACCAGAATTGTGACGATGGAAATGGAGGTGGAGCTGAAAGACCTGCCTGGGCGCCCTATTAAGCTTTCGCAGCAGGTGCACTGTCTGGTGAGTATGTTTCTTCTTGGTCTAGTATTGTATGCATGCAAGGCGGCGATGCCATTTAAGAGCGCATCCCATAATCACACGTACTTCTTGAATTGCATCGTAGGGCTTCAAACCCGTTCGCCGATGCGGGAAGGGGGCTCGTGAAATTCTCTTCCACAATACGGCGGGAACTAAACATTAAGAGTGCGTAGACAAAAAGCTGCGCAACTACCACTTCAACAGGTTGGCAGGTCCTGATTCGTACAAGCGTTCAGGGTCAGCCGGCCCGAACGTATATGTGTAGATAGCATGAAAGCCTATATGCCGATAAATGGTTTCCCCCCCATGAAAGATGTCTGGCTGTATGAACAAGTTGGATGAAGAGACTTAGGGAGGCTTTTACAACTGCTGCGCCTAACAAACCCCTGCTGCTTGGTAGAATCATGTCATACCCAATGGACCAAGATGGGAGTGTCATCATTCAGTTTCAGTATGTTTATGTATGTAACAAAATGCCGAACTCCTCGAGGAGCATGAATGCAACATTTGAGCGCCTTGTCGGCGTGTCGCTGAGTCAAATTGGTCAGACCGGCAAGAACAAAAATATAGAGAAAACCGACACGGACAAGGAAAGGAGAAAATGGAAATGAAAGTGTTAGCGTTTTGAATGTGAACCTTTTCCACACGCTTCTAAGATTTATCATGCTATCCCCTTGCCCTTCCCTTTCCCCTTTCCCTTTCGTGTTGGTTTTCACTTATTCCCGTCCTGACCAAACGACACGCCGACAAGACGCTTTCAAAACGCTGCCGCATTCATCCTCCTTGAGGAGATCGGCCAGTATAAAACAAAGGCCACATTGATCACAAAGCCCAATGGACTGCTTGGACACAACGCCACTACCTCATCGCAGAGGATATTGACTTGTTGAGGGCTTGATGGCTCACAAGTACCACGATGCGCATCGTGCTTATACATTAGCGTGGTGGGCCCATAACCTACTGATATATCCTTATACGGATATATCTTGGGTGTGATAAATATTCAGGTTGACACTTTTAGAATGCAGATAAATGAGTGAATAATATTAAACATATTGAAACCTAATATACCGAATAACCCGCGATAGCACGATTGAAACGAACGGTGAGTGACACCTGTGTGACATTGTGCCACTACAACTAGGAGCCAGTTCAGATCTAGGGAATCAGCTGATGCCTGAAACGGGACCACCGTACAGGGTGATCAGGCAAATTCCAGCATGCACCGGTTTTGAAACAAGAATTGGTATGTGCAACACTTTAGTTAAAGCGGTAAACGCCAGTGCAGCCTTCCGGTACGTGAAAAACCACCCTACGCATATTATATACTCTAGTTGGGGGATACATTGCCCTCGCTTGCAGAAGGGCCCGGCGGTGGTTTAGTAGTAACTACAAGCACATGCCTTAAATGATGTGCAGGTTACGTTTGTTTCCTTACCTTCCTGTTCGTTCCGTTTCAATTCTCCATCAGTGGCGAACACGGCATCTGGTAAGAATTGTTGAGCGGTGCACTAAGGGTATCTTCAACAAGTCCAACGAGGTAAAAAGAACTTATGCAAACCGAAATGCTAAGGTGCCAGATATACCACTCTGTATATCTTAATTGAACGAACCCTTAAACAGGGTGTGAACTCAGAACGATGAAAGCTCAGTCTATGAATGGATGTAAGAGATAACCAACCTTTATAGTTGGGTCCTAGGTTCTGGCGTACATGTGACGGTCTACCAGACTATTTTAGACAGGTGACAGGTTTGAGGGTCACCGTGTCATTTCCAGCACACCACCTAGTGTGGAGACCCAAGCTAGGTGGCCGGAACAACAAAGTAAAACAGTACGTACTCGGCTTCGGCACAAACGGTCAGTGAGTGTCAGCAGGAGGCCTGAGATCGGCTTATGCACCCGCGGCTCTCTGGTGGCTCTCCGCGTTCTCCGCCGTGACGGTGAAGCCGATTTTCCCGATGACGTCCGTGAACGTGCGGTCCTCCCGTGTCGGCTGCAGAGGGTCGACGGGAAACGTACTCACCGAATCCGTGTCCCCCGATGCCTCGCTCACCGGTGCTGCCGGTGGTGGTGGCCGTGCCGCCGGCAGCGGTGCGTCTGTCCGCGCCCCGAACGTGTTGAATGCAACGGGGTCGTGTACGGCACCACCGACCCGGAAGGCTTCCATGTCCGCGTCGCGTGGCTGCAAGTACTCACTGTACTCGTGGATGGCATCCTCGGGGTCGTCGTCGCACTCGCAGAATGAACACGCGGAGAAGCCGGAGACGATCTCAGGCTTTCCGCCCGCCAGAAGGCACATGGCGTCGAATTTCTCGGAGTCGAGAGCTTGCTGAAATTGGAGAGCGTACATGTCGTTCTTGGTGGCCTCGGGGCTGAACGCGCCGTACATCTCCGCGCCCAAGTTGGCCCGGTTGCCCCCGTTCGGGCAGTCACGGTGCCAGTGCCGCGCCCGGTCGCACATGCAATCATGGTTTTGGCAGAAGGGAATGGTCTGCCCGCTTCCCTTGTGGAACGCTACCTTGTCGGAGACGGTTCGCGACCAATTGCCACCCTCCTTCAGGGGGGCGACCGCCACCCTGTGGGCCTTCTTCGCACCGTACTTCACGAGCGCGGCTGGCTTCTCCGCCCGCGGAGTGAATCCCCACTTGCTGACAATGTCGGTCAGCGCCGTCACCTGCCGCTTGAGGTCCATGATCAAGTCGGCCATGTCGGCCGCCGCAGTGTCACCCGGCCGGCAAAATGTACCGAGGAGGAACTGAACGAACTCGTCGGCATGGTCACGGCAGCGTGTTGCACCTGCTCACCGTGACACTCGCGGACACATCGCTGAATCGTGAGCATGAGGCGCAACACAACGGCGTGATAGTAGGTGGGGTCGAGGGAACAGCTCCTTGACGTCCTCGATGTCCAGCGTGCATCTGCGACGTGCTGCGGTGTGCGCGGCGTTGAAGTTTGCGATGCTGTCCTGCGGATCCTGGTTGGCCAATACGCGCACGCCGAGCATGTCAGACGTCACCTGAAAGGGTTTGCTCGCATGCAGCAATCTCCGTGCGAACTCTAGTAGTACCCGTTTCCCATCCTGCGGAAAATCCAGTGCACTGCCCTCCAACCAGTCAGCAATAGCCGAATCCTCGCCGACGAGGAGCTCGAGTGTCGATATTTGCAGTGTGCTGGCCTCCACCCTGACCGTAACCGCCGCGTCGGTCAGATTGAACAAGGAGTTGAAGGCGGCGTCCTCAGCAATGAATGCCTCCTTCAGCGTGGCTACCAGGCGGGTGAACACCGTCGCAACGTTGCTCTCCGTGCCACTGAATCGCATGTGCTTGTCCCCAAAGCACTTCTTCTGAACGTGCTTCGCCACGGCCTCGTCAAACCGCGACCGATACAACGTTTGCACCGCTGCAATAAAAGCGGTGTGAGCAGCGGATCCTGCAGCCGGTATTGCCGCTGCGGCTGGTGTGGCCGGTGTTGATGCATGCCAAGCGGCGGCGGTGTCAAAAATTGTCTGTTAAAGCGAGCGCCTCCTATATATATGATGTAGATCTAGTCGAAACCATAGAGAGAAAAGACTGTACGGGTGGAGCGAGTCTGTCCAGTGAGAGGGCGGTGCGGTGGAGGCGGCCACAGAGATGATGGTTGGTCGTTGAGCGAAATGGCTGTGAAGTGAAGTCTGGCAGAGGTCGTGATGTGTGACTCCGCGGATCCACTGTCAGGCGGTGTCGCTAGCGATCAGAATGACAGAACGAAGGCCAACGTTAAATCCCCTAGAGAAAATCACAACGTCGGTACCCTAGCAAAGCTGAAATCAACCAAGGCGAAAACTCAGGCCATACCGCCCAACCGCGGTACCCTCAAGTCGGAACTACTCACTCCACCCCAAGCGTCTGAGCTTAGCCAATCATGGCTAGGTCGCAGTGACTAAATAAAGCGTGCGTGGACGCAAACCCGCCAGATATACCACTCAATATATCTTAATTGAACGAACCCCTAAACAGGGCGTGAACTAATAACGATGAAAGCTCAAATTGTGAATTGATACAAGAGATAACCAACCTTTATGGTTGGGTTCTAGGTTCCGGCCTACATGTGACAGACTACCAGACTACTCTAGGAAAGATGACAAGTGACAGTTTTGAGGGTCACCGTGCCATTTCCAGCATAACTTCCCAAGTAGAATGCTAGCAAATACATGCTTTGACCAGCAAAGAAAGCTACTCCCGGATATTGCATCAAGATCCCCGAGGAAAACCCGTAGCAAAAAAGTACCAACAATTATGAGGTTTCTGTCACATAGCTAGCAAGTGCTTAATCTTCGGGGTCTCACAAATATAAGCACTGGATGAACACAAAAAAACTCATTAAACAACGAATGGAAAAGCTTCAAAACATCAAAACGACGGCGGTAGGAACTCCTGCGCCAAAAAATATGCGATTTCAAAGCTACAAGGGTCTTTGTTTCCTAGCCAATTCAAAACTTGTGGAATCGTCTCCCATACATACATATTCTGCATGTATGGTTTAAGGGTTTTCACTTGATATCAAACTATTCTAATTTAGGAGCCCTACAGCACGGACTTCGTAGTAAGAATGTAGGATTGATGGACTTTGCGCTACACTGCCTTGTGTTCACGGCGTTGAACATGATGAAATGCGATATCGATGCTTGATCACAGGTGCATAAGGAAGACAACTCTGCTTTGCGTGCCACACGAGTATACCAATGGTCCAAGAAGGAGTACATGAAGTTGAATCCGCAGACTCGTCATGCAATTCGAGGAGCGGTTTTTGTTCTAAAAGCAGCTGCTATTACGCTAATCTAATTGTGTGAGGAAACCGAAACGCTTTGTGTCGAAAAGAGCCACAAGTTATATGTCATCATCGACGGAGCCCACACATGTAGTATTCATCTGTTCTAAACGAAGATGGATGAGTGGACCGATCGGGACGAGTACTTAGGAGAACGTGTGCCAAAATATATGACGATGTACAACGCAGCGAGCTTGTGCTTTGCATGCATGCAGACCATCCTGGCAGTGGTTGAGTGTATATTATACTTGATCTTCCTGGTAATATGATCAGCTATAGCCCAGTAGTGGTGCACTCCTGGCCTATGAGCACAAGTTGACAAGCTAGAAACGAGATTGATGTCCACCGAAGCTGAGTAGGTGTTTGTTTGTTTGTTTGTTTGTTATCCTGCTGTTTCAAATTTCTTACTCGTGATACGAGGGTTTGCTTGTCACACACGCACACACACACACACGGGTGATGTGCTAGGATCTGAGTTCGGGACTGTTATTATGGGCTCTGCCTGCCCCTAGCTTAGTCCCTAATATTTCCTCTGGGGCGTGCCTAATTACCGTCTCACTAGCTAGAGTACAATACTCAGTACAGTAATAGTATTCCCAGTTTCTCGAACTGCATAAAGCAGCAGCTGGAACTGGTTTGCTTGTGCGCTTAGCTATTTATCGCATACGTATGAAAGCCTCTGATACAGGTTTATCACACCTTATACATACTCCAATGCTGCCATCAAAACATGCTAACATAACTTTCGTACACGCATCTACCCTACATGAGCTTTCACCCTGCAACACACACACACACATAGGGATAAAACTAGATTGGGTGTAGATATTTCATTTAATCCAGATTGGGTGTCGGCACTTCATTTTAATCTAGATCGGGTGTAGACATTTCATCTTAATCTAGATTGGGTGTAGACTTCATTTTTAACATATCTTGATGCCTGGAGGGCATTGCATTTTACATTGATAATACTGCATGTGAACATTATTATGTAAATTCGACCGTTAGATATCAACATCTGACCACAATGAACATATCTACCGGTTGGATTTGCGAAATAGCGTTTTTTTAAGCATCAAACAACAAACAAAAAAACATCGATTACGAATTTTTCGCTAGTCATCGCATACAAAAACATCATTTCAACAATTCAACCGTTAGATGTCTTCATTGTGGTTAGATGTTGATATCTACCGGTTGAATTTGCGAACTGATGGTTTGTTTTGCAACAAATAACAACAAACATCGATTTCGAACAGTTTTTCGCTAGTCATCGCATACAAAAACATTATTTCGCAAATTCAACCGTTAGATATGTTCATTGTGGTCGGATGTTGATATCTACCGGTTGAATTTGCGTGAGGATGGGTTTTAGCAACAAAATAACAACACAAATTACGACCCGTGCCCCCTATATATGTGTCTACACCCAATGGCACATTAAAATGAAGTGTCTACACCCAATCTAGATTGAAATGAAGTGCCTACACCCAATCCAGATTAAGAATGAAGTGCCGACACCCAATCTAGATTAAATGAAGTGCCTACACCCAATCTAGATTTAAATGAAGTGCCTACACCCAATCTGGATTATAATGAAATGTCTATACCCAATCTAGACTTATCCCATATATGTATATGAAGCAAGCTACTTAGAACTCAAAGATATAATTGTGAAATGTGCCATAACATCGAAGGCACCAAACACGCATAACGCCCCCCGAGAGCCTGCGATCCAGCCTCCGCAGCCGATGAAAATATCCCCTAAGCTCGTGGAGGTCCTAGAGCTTCGTGATATTTCTGGCAAGGGCACTTCAGTGGAAATTGTTGAAAAGCCGGTACGTCCCTCGTTCAGCCATCTACACATTCCGCGAGTTCTTCTAGCTCTACGCAAGTGACACCTGCACCGACAGTCGTTCGCGTTTCAGGCAAAAAACGACAAGCGTGTCGTCTCCTTTATTTCGGATTTTCGCGCTATGTCAAAATGAAATCGGGCACTACAGTCCAAACTGCAACCTCCGCACGTATTTCCCCCAAGTCACGATACTAATGCCAGAAGTTTGCTAAGGGTCTCGATCACCTGCCCGCTCTTTCGCACATCGCAATAAGGCGTGCTTACGCAGCCTATTCACGGTTGAGAGTATTTCAAGTACTGAGGCCCCGCTCGCTCATAGGAAATTTGTGTCTGACTTGGATAGCGGACGCCACGTATATTGTTCGCTTAAAGTGACAGAAGGATCCACGGTGGCCTTATCTCTCTCGAGTACGCATGTCACATCGCACCGATGTGCCACACAATTTTTTATTGCAGCGACAGCGAGATGCACTCACTCAGGCGGTTCAGTTACGAGTAGACTGAGGGGGTCCTGATGTTCTCCGCTAGCGAGATCCGCAAAATCTGGATGAGTGTGTGCGGAATCTTTTGATCCCCAGCGTGAGTACATAATGCAGTCAACATTCTTTGGCTAGATGCCAGTGCCAAAGGAACCTGTCTAAGGACCCCCTACCTATCCTTGGCACCCAATAAAAACGCCAAATACCTTTGGCACGGACATATCTGAAAGGCAAAGACTAAATTCAAAGGGCTCCCCGTAAATATTAAGGGAAGCCACTGAACATGGATTTTATCACCCTGTGCTCTTCTTGAAGCAAACACGGACTAATCTTCTGCGCTCCCAGGAGGCAGTACCCGCCATAAAGAAACCACAAAAAACCATATCCACACATCAGGTGGCCCAGTCAGGCTTATAAGGAGTGTCATTCTGCACTAGAGCGCTTCGGAAATCCGATTGAGTGTCCCAAAGTATTTACTGACTCCTTTGATCCTCAGAGTGGCTGCAAATAAATTGGTACTCGACACACAATGTAGAAAACGCTCATCACATGACCATGGGATTATGTATCCAGCTATTAGAAAATCTACAGTCGCATCAAGTAAGGGATTTATACGACGCTTCAAAAGCATTTTTCGACCGGACTGCGATTTTAATAGTAGGCACTCCAGCTCCACCTTGTTATTTCAACGAGTAAATGACGTTTGACTTCGATGAGTGCTCGTCTTCATCACTCAGATTGGGCTTCAAGTAGGCCAATTCGACACGTGTAAAATTTGGTTATGAAAATACTGCACCTCGGCATCCCTCATTCGCCTTCAAAATCTGCCAAACGGATGCCTGCAACGCCTATTCGTTTTTTGAGAGGAAATCGGCCGTGAATTATACAATTATTTGATCGAACGACATCTAAACTTTTAACACCATACACGTGGTGTACGGATGTAGCTTTTGGGGGTCCACCCACGTACACTCTCCCGTTTTCGTGTCGGTCGCCCACCGGCCGCACTTCCAAAGGTATCGATTGGTGTTCACGATCGAACGGGCTTTCGCCCGCACGAACGAATTAGTGGGCGCGGTCGCCCACTTGCAGCGATTTTGTACCGCGGTGACGTACTTCGTCACCGCGGACTCTTGCTTCGGAACGTGAAGTAGGGGCTCAAGACGCCCGTCCTTCACACGCAATTCTGCAAGTAATTCCTCCCCAAACTCTTCCCAAATCAATATTTTTCATGCACCGAAGGAACGAAGTTAATTAAACGAAGCCGCATGCGTGTAGTAGGGGCTTAGTACGTACCAAACTCCTCGTGACATGCTTTAATTAGTTGAGCTTCGAACGCGCTTCGAGCCCCCTTGCGCCTTTTTTTGCTCCCTTCCCCCCCTCCCTCCTCATCGTCCTCGTCGTCTTCCTTCGCCCTTTTCTTGCCTTTGTCGAGGAAAGCCAATGGGATTTCCTCGATCCCTTTGGGCTCGCTAGGTGTCCCCTTTGCCCTCACCTTCGCAACGTAGTCAACGAAGCCCTCGTGCGTATGCTCAACGCCAAACAGCTCGCAGCTTTCTACATACTCAGCGTGCAACTCTTTGACTTACATTTTTCTTACACCTCTGCTGGCTTTTCTTACACCTCTGCTGGCTTTGTTTACACCTCTGCTGGCTAGGGCGGCTGCTGGAACGCCAACGTGCTTCCAGGAGGCCTTCCGTACGTTGCCGTGATGCGATGGGTGTTACCATGCATCGTGCACGCATGTTGGCCTCATGTGTCGGGCGCATTGCACCTGCGACGACCGACCGTTTGGAAATGCATTTTGAAATTTCGTCCATCGTCCATCTCGATTGTCATCGCGCTCTTTTTCTTTTTTTGGGGGGGGGACGTCTAACCCCCCTTTTCATTTGTGTTCATACGTCACTGTACTGTAGTCCAATACGCAACATCTTTTCAATCTCGTTGTCATAATGGTCTAGTGGTTGGCCGTCGGTCTTAAAAGCCTGAGGTAGTGGGTTCGAGTCCCACTGGAGGTATACACCTTGTCTGCGAGGAGTTGAGCTCCTCCTCGCTGGCGAAGTGCACCACCTCCATCTAAAGGTCAATGACAGCCTTTTTTTATCCAGGCCATCTCAGGGGTCATTTTGGGGGTACTTCTTGAGTTACGATTTCGGCCGTTCGATTCACGAACGAGGGGTGCAGATTCTCCTAAAAATTAAAATTCCAAAATTGTTTCCCCGAAAATTGTTCAATCTGTTCAATACTACTGCAATACATGAGGGCTCACTGCAATACGTTACGATCCGGTACGATCCGTCTGACCTGGCACTGGCAAAGCTGACCTGGCACTTTTTCAATACATCTCCAATACGCCATT
>LGRX02019721.1:0-32077 GCA_001247695.2 Cymbomonas tetramitiformis | reverse complement strand
GCATGTGGCACAGCTGGGGGTGTGGTGCTGGGCCTGGGCAGGCGGCGAGGCTGGGGAGTGGGTCGTGGCTTGAACAAGCCGCGGCTGGGGTGTGGGGCTGGGCCGGAGCATGCGGTGTGGCTGGGGAGTTGAGCGAGGCCCGAGTTTTGTTGAGTGGCTGGGTGTGGTGCATGGCTGAGCTTTGGCACGGCTCGGGTGTGGATCAAGGCCTGAGCAAGTGACACGGCTGGTGGTGTGGTGCAGGGCTTGGGCCTGCGGCACGGCTGGGGGTGTGGAGCGTGGCCCGAGTTTGCGGAGTGTCTGGGTGTGGTGCATGGTATGACCACGCCACGGCTGGGGCCGAGGGGCATGGCTTGAGCATTTGGCACGGCTGGGGGGGTGGGGCCGGGCTTGAGCATGCGGCGCGGCTGGGCTGTGGGAGCACGCCGCGGCTGGTGGAGTGGGGCGTGGCTTGAGCTTGCGGCGCGACCGGGGTCTGGGTCAGGGCTTGATCACGCCACGGCTGGGGGGGGTGGGCGGGGCTTGAGCATGCGGCGCGACTGGGGGTGCGGGTCATGGCCTGAGCTTGCGGCATGGCTCGGGTGTGGCGCAGGACTTGGGCGTGTGGCACGCCTGGGGAGTGGGGCATGGGGCGAGCTTGGGCCGTGGCTGGGGTGGGTTGCGGGACTTGAACATGCGGCTTGGCTGGCGGTGTGCTTGGTCTGAGCTTGCGACACGGCTGTGGTGCTCTGATTGGCCTTTGCGTGGTGCGTGGCGTGGTGGCTTGCATGGCTTGATCACGAGGCACGGCTGGGTTGCGCTGACTGGCCCCTTGCGTGATGCGCGGTGTGGCGTCGTTTTGGCTTCTGGGTGACCGCTAGGCTTGCTTTGGAGCCCCCCCCTCTGCCTCTTGTCCCCTTCTCTGGCAGCAGGCTGCGGGCTTGGTCGCCTCAACTGGATTTCACCTTCCCCCTTGCCCCTCCTTGCGCTCCTTCTCGTCTGCCTCTGCCTGTGGAGACCCTCTTTGCCTGCCTTGCTGTGTCCTGCCCCTCCCCGCCCCTCCTTGTCCCCGGCACGGCCTGTGGCTCCCTTGCTCCCCCCCCCCTCCTTGCGCGGCTTGCAGGCGGACCATGAGATGCGGGAGGAGGCGGACAAAGTGGCCTTGCTCACAGCTGCGGCGGGTAACCTCTTGCCCCCGGCTGCTCCCCGCTCCGGGCACCCCGTGTGGTGTCAGTGCACAGGGAGGGGGGCGGCAGGATTGGCGGGCTCTCCCTAAGAAAGCATATTGTCGTTGAAACATACTGATAGGTGCCGTATTGGTGGAGAGTCCCGCCCCGCACCCGCGACCTGCTGTACTGCTCCGTGCGGGCAGTGAATCGCAGGGCTTTGCATGTAGCGCAGGATGGACCGTCTTTTGGGGGTGGCAGGCAACCCATAAAGCATTCCGATGGCCACGTCACGCCTCGCACCCGACTAGAGAACACTGAAGTATTTCTATATAAGATGATGATGCCGCACTTTGAGGATGACTGACCTGTGCGGACACCTTGCCCTGCAGTGCATGCCCCCCTGCAGTGCATGCTGGGGGAGTAAGGGGACAAAGTGTGGTGCGCCTCTTGGGGGGTGGTTGGGGAGTTTTGCCCTTTCCTTGGGGATGCAGGTTTTTGGTTTCTGACTGGCGGCACACACTTTCTGGCCCTCAGGGCGCTATGCGTTCCATAAGGAGGGGGGCCGCAGGGCGTGGGAAGGGGCGCAACCTGGACTGGGGGGACCCGAGATTGCAATGCGCTGCAGGTGTTCTTGGGTGACGCGTGCAAGGGTCTCTGGGCAAGGGGCGGGTGCATGGCAAGGCTCCTCCGAGCTCCTTGGATACCCGTATTTTGGTTGATGCTTAGGGGTAACACCACTCGCACCGTTCAACTAAGAGGGAGGGGGCGCCACTGTGCGAGGCAACGCGCTCATCGAGGCTCAATCATCTGGGGAGGTCATCCACTCATGTATCATCTCGGGAGGTCATCCACTCATGTTCGAGGCTCAATCATCTGGGAGGTCATCAACTCATGTAGGCCAACTCTTTTATCCTGCCTTTTTGGGGGGGCGCAGATTGTTGTACCATTGCCAGGGGGCGGGCCCCGTGGCTCCGCGGGCGGTACTGCCCCCCGCCCTCCTTCGCACCGTGAACGGATGGGGGCTGCGGAAGTGTGCCCGCTGTGCTGGAAGGGCCGGGGGACCTACCGGCACGCAATTCTGGTGTGCCCAGCGCTTCAGGGGATGAGGCGCTCGTCCCGGATCTTTGCTGAGAGGAAACTGGCGGACGCTCTGCGGACGGGCGAGGCCAAAGCGTGGGCTGCCCGGGTGCCGGATGGGCAGGCTGCCCCGACTACGGCGTGGCCGCGCCCGAGGGGACACCCGCTTGGATGGACGGTCCCGGACGGGCCAGAGAGGGAGGAGTTCCCCATCCTTGCGTCTTGTGGTTGGCTTCTTCCCACCTCCTCAGAGCACGGGCTTGAGGAGCGGGATCAAAGGGGCGGCCAGGTCCAGCGCGAGTTGGCGCACGACCTCGCGTACCGGGGACTGATACCCAAGGCTGTTGTCCATGCAGTGGTTGACCCACAGGGAGTGCTTGAGGACAAAGAGTGCAAGGCGGCGGGAGACAAGCTTGCGAGCGAACTCATGGTGGGGCTTCTACAGGCTGGGTGCGTCATGCGGCGGCGGTACGTCAACCTGTGCAAGACGTTCGTGCGAGAGCGAGAGGTGGAGAAAGATGGAGAGTGCCTGGTCGGGGATGACGCGGAGTGGGAGGAGCGTGGGGGTGAAGCTGTGGAAGTGCCGTCCTCCGAAGTGGGGTGGGCTCAGCCGGAAACGGGGCCAGAAGACTCGGGCGCGGCAGGCGGTGACTGCGATGACGTAGAGGCGAGCGCCGTCGCGGCAACGGATGTTGTGGAGAGCCAGGATGGGACGGCGACCGAGACTGAGACTGAACAGCTGGGGGTGGAGGATGACGCCTTGCAGTCGCCAAGGGAGGACATGTGTTTGCAACCTGCGGATGGCACCGGGGAGGAGGCAGCCCCCTCCTCTGGCGGGAACGCTCGTGCTCGAAGGCGGGCACCCCACCAAGCGGAGCGGGATGCTGAACGGCGACAGGGGGTGAAGCGGAGACTTGAGGGGTGCCCGGTACTGCTCGCGAATTATGTCCGGTGCCCGCCCTCGTTGGAAACCGCTAGTCACCGGTTGGGCACTACCAACTCCCGCGGAAGGAGTAACCGGGCGGCGACAGAAAATACCTGCATCGCGCTCCGTGACCTTGGGGTCTCCTACGTCAGTGCGGATGGCACGGCGGTGAGGCCCCTGCGGACGGCGGTGGTGGATCACGAGCGGTGTGTGTGCGCGATGCTGGCGAGGACCCTGGCGGAGGGGTGCAATACCATGTGCAAGGCCTGCGGGAGGTTCTGTGAAGGTGCCACGATGAGGCGGGATGTGTGTGCCCTGTGCGAGGCCGCCCTCTCGGGGAACGAGGTGGGGATGGCGGGCCCGCGGCCTGGGCAGACCTCTGAGTACGTCGGCGTCTCTCATTGGAATCGGGACATGCCGGGGGTGTTCAGAGCAGTTTTCGCTAAGAAAACCATTGGCAAGTTCACAGGTGCGCGCGCGGAGGTTAAGGCGGCAAGGGCGTATGACCGCAAAGCCCGGGAGGATGCGGCGGCGAAGGGGGTTCCTCCATAAACCAACTTTGAGTCGGATGACAGTGAGGGTGGATCCTATGGGGAGCGCGAGGGTGGAGGCCGCGCGCCAGCGTGAGGAGACACGAACGCTCGAGGCTCGGCAGCAGCGGCCCCACAAGTGGTCATTCTTCCGCGGGGTTGGCTGGGCGCAACAAGGGGGCAAGTATCTTCTGAACTTCCGGCGGAATGGCCAGCGTGTAAGACCCGAGGGGCGCTTCCTGAAGGAGCGGGACGCGCTGGCCTTCGACCGGCTCGCGAGGGAGGAGAACGACAAGCTTGGGGAGAGCAAGTGGACCACCAACTTTGTCGACGAGGAGGGCACTGTGTGAGCACCTCCACGGTGCACTCAAGGCCTCGAAGTACTTCGGGGTGGTTCCACAGTCGAGGTCCACTCTGTGGAAGGTGGAGGTCAAGGGCCCAGATGGTAAGATGCTGGCGGCCGGGCCTCCGTGGGCCTTAGAGGTGGATGCCGCGCGCTGTGCCGACAAGGTGGCTCGTGGGGCCTTTGGAGAAGGGGTCACACATATCAACTTCCCGCGAGACGGTAAGAGACCGTGGTGGGAATGCCTTGAGGAGCTGTACGTGGTCTTCGTGCCCCCGGGTGTGGCGAGCCCGGAGATTCGCAGGGTGGTGGCCGACCTCCAAACTCGTATTGTCTTCGGGGGCGCCACCCCGGATGCCCCCCGCAACTCTGCGACGGCGGGCGTGGCGGGGGGCCGCGACGGCGAGCTACACGACTACGTGGACAGCGCCGAAGCAGCCAGAGGGTGCGGTGCTTCGGGTGCGGGTGTGGAGTGAATCGGGAAGCGGTTGGTGGCAGCTGCTTGGGGCTCCTGAAAACGCACGTGCAGCCCTCGAACGACGGGAGGGCATGGCTATGCCCGACCTGCTTTCAACGGCATGCGCGGAGTGTCAACTCATGGCGCTCCGAGGAGCTGACGGGCTGGTCGCGGGGGGGGGGATGCCCCCATCCTCTGGCCGTATCCTGGAACCGGGCTGCCCTCAGATGTGAGTGAGTATGAAACGTGGTGTGCCCCGGCTACCCCTGCGGAGCTGGAGAGGATCGAAGCCTTGGGGTGGGGGGGCGGCCCGAACGATGACCTCTAGCCGGACAGGACGGGCGTTGGGCGCACCTTCCCCCTCTACAGACACCTTGTGTGCCACATCTTCGACTTGGCTGTGAAGGACGCCCCGCCGGACATGGCCGCGCTGGAAGGCTTCCTGAATGCTGATGGGATGGCGGCGTACGTTGAGCTCTTGGAGGCATCGCTGTTTTGTTAGGCGGTTTTGGAGTTGTCATAAATGATTAGGGGTAGCAAACGATCGAGGGGTGAATTGGTTAGTTAATTATCTGCATTGTGTGTTTGTGCGATCCTTCGATCAGCCTTGATACATAATTCAATCCCGATTTTTTCGTTTGTGCCCAATGCTTGATCGTGGCATGCTGATTACGTACATGGCCGACTCAATTTGCGAAAAATATCCCAAAATGATCCAAAATACGAAAATAATCGAAAATCAAGAAATTCTCCCACACTCCTACCGCAGATTCATCTGCGGCAGCAGTCGGCGACCAATATCCGAGCTTGAACAAGGCTACAATTCAAGCAATTGCAATATCTTTATGGCAGGAAAGATTGACCAGTAAATTAACAGGTTGAGCAACAGCTCCTCCAAATAGTTACTTCAAGTTAGAACAGCCTCCAAATGGGCAATATTCATGTCTTATACTTTCAAGGCGCGCAATTCATATCTCTAATCGATCTGTCCCATGTCGGCTGGCATATCATCATCTGCCACCTATACAAATCCTAATCAGAGAATCTGCATTTGGACAATCCTAATCAAGACAGTTGATTTCATTGTCCCTTGCTGATCTTTGCCTTCTTCCTACGAGGAGCCACGTCCAGCACTTCTTCTTCATCACTGTCACTGCTCATGGTGCATTTCAAATGAGTGATATAATCATGTGTCCAACATCTCGGATATTTCTTAGATTGCCTCTTCGTCTCTTCAGACACCCCAGCCTTATTCTCAACCATTGAAGTCAATCCAGTATCCGACCCATATGGTTTCTTTGGTGGTACATGAACAGTTTCCACCACAGAGGCTGGGGCATCCTCAGATATGGCCTCAGACTTCTGCTCGGTAATAGGCTGATCATCGGGCTGAACAGGTGAGGTCGGGGAGGTGCCCTTTGGTACCCAGTGAAGTTCACCCTTCTCATCCATGATCAATTGCAGTCCCAGTCTCTTCAACCTTCGAGCTTCAGCTTGTTCTTCAGCATCGTCAGCTACCAAGTCATCGAACTCGCTGACGTCATCCTCGGTGTCATCATATTCAGGCGAAGTTGGCTCCCATTTCGGACTGGCAGTGTCCATGTCATATATGACACCCGCGTCATCTTTGTCATCCGAACCTGGTAGCTTCTCCTTACTGTTAGTGACACCTGCGTCATCATTGTCATCAGAATCTGGTAACTTCTCCTTACTCCAGGACACAGCGCCTGTACCCGAATCTTCACTGTTCGTAGGCGCTGAGTGTATAGGCTTACGCCCCTTGTAGGGAATTCCACGATATTCGTCATCGTCAATCACAATCGTCGGATTCCAGTACGCGATCCCAACGCGGCTAATCGGTAATGAGAATGGCGCTACCGGCGCCTTCAACTGAGTGGCGTCTTCTAGAAACCAGCCGCCGCCCCTATTACGCTCCCAGCGGCGTAGCGCACCAGAAGGGTGTACGATAATATGCTGCCAGCTATAATCAAGTCCAGGCTTTCGCTCCCCATAGTACGAAGTCAATGGCTCGGGAGTCCCCTTCCGAGCCCATTGCCATCTCACTGCCCCAGTATGCATAAATACAATATGCCAATCGAATGGCTTGGCCGGGCTATTGTTCCCTGGCACAACTCCTCCCCTCTTAGCTTGTTAGTACAAAGAGATGATAACTCAGAGTCATTTGTACAGCAGCTAAGATCCAGACACAGATCAGCCATGCGTATGGATGCGTGATATGCTTTTCTGATCGAACAGGTGCTCGAAGAGTTGACGAAGCAATCCAGCGGGCAGAGGGTATACAGCAGTGGAAACTCCCGCTCCTTGTTGCCCTGGATGAGGTCCCAGTTGAGCAGTTTCCGGATGTGATCCCAGAGTCTGTTGGTGAAGACAAGGAGTATCCATCGTGCAGTACCGTAGATCCACTGGAGGAGGCGACTGCGTCCAGATGCAAGTAGGCTTGCGATAGCCAGTGCCATACATACAGTAAGAGCAATACAACGGGGTAGGTAACCGGCGAACTACGGGTCGAAATCGCAGCGCAAAAGGAAACCTGCCCATCGGATTTTCCATAAACCAATGCTGGGGTTTGAGAAAGTCAAAAATTTGGAGCGTTCGGCGTACACAAGCATCAGCCTGTCGCAGTTGTCGCACCCCAGTGGTCTTAGCCTGACTGTATTCGGTGCACGGTGGACTAGCCCAGATGACGTCAAAGTAACCAGGTGCGTAACGCTTGAAGTCCCAGTCCTGAACCTTCTCAGCGTAGGTAGGTTGCCAGCGAGGATCATGATCGACGGTGACCACAGTGCTCTTCGGATAACATGACATGAAACTTCTCTCCACACTTCCTGTACCACTGAAAAGTACTAGTAGTCGCAACTCGCGTGTCGAGACCACAGAGTCCAGAAGAGCTAGATGCGTCACAAAGGCGTCAGAGGAGCGACAGTATTGTTCCCAAGGTAGGCAGTTGTCCAGAGAAGTGAGTTTTCCTTCATCAGAAGTATCCAGGAAAGTTAGAGCTCCGGCGCGTTCCCGCCTTTGCTTCCGCTGCATTCTGACCTCCTGTAAGGCTTTTTCCCGGGCTTGTCCTTCTCGTGATAGTCTCAGTTGTTCGAACTCCGTGAGCTGTTCGAGTTCACCCCCGTAGTTCAACGACTCACGGGTCTTCCAGGAGTCATGAGCATTAGAGTACCCAGTCCAGCGAACCAGAAATTCTTCTACTTCCTTGCCTCCTTTCATAGGTTTCACTCTTCGAGCCAGAATCTTAGACACATGGGTCTGGGATTGTCCATCCACGAGAACCTTGGCAGGAGTAGGTATTTGCCGACGCAGCGCAAAGGCTTCATCCGCGGTGCGGTATTCCTTGAGGCGATGCTGCGCAAAAACATCGTGGATACGCCATTTAGGGGGTAACTTGAGCCGGTAAGCCACCGGAGCACCTCTGTCAATTTCGGGTAGCTCTCGCTGCTGGTCACTGAAGAACCTCTCGGTGATGGGTAAGGGCCCGTGCCAGCGAGGTCCCAGCTTCCTGAAGGATTCGCGGTTCATGATATTTTCCGTGAGATGCTTGGCATCTACCCAGACCAAGTCTCCCAACTGAAAGGATTTGGCGGTGTGACGCTGGTCAAACTGATGTCGCTGGCGTTGCTGTGCCAGTTCTAGCTTAGTGCGGGCGTCCTCTAGTTGAGCCGCGAATTTACTAGCCATCTCGTGTGCCGTACCTTCTCCACCCTTACGCTTGGAGTGTTGTCCAGCAGCCGCTTGCAGGAACAAGTCCAGTTGCGACATAGGCGAGTGCCCCAAGACCAATTCAAACGGGGTAAAGCCGGTTACATCGCTCCGCGTATCGTTTATGGCGAACTCTACGTTGGCACACCACAAATCCCAGTCCTCTGGATTGCTGCCTACGAAGGACCTTAGCATGTCTTCTACCACGCGGTTGGTATGTTCAGCTTGTCCGTCCGAACGAGGGTTGTAAGGCGTGGTGGAGGCCACTTTAGTTCCCATAAGTCTCATCAATTCCTTCCACATAGCATCCTGAAAACGAGGGTCGCGGTCAGAGACAATCTTCATAGGGGTGCCATGTAGTTTCCAGATGTGGTCGAAGTAGATTCGAGCGATAACCTCAGAGGAGCTGTCCTGGAAGTTCAACGGGATGATGTGAACCATTTTGCTGAGCTTACATGTGAAAGTAGCAAAGGCATCGTGATTCCGCGCCGTGACTGGCAGTCCAGTAACAAAGTCCACACTGACCACTTGCCATAGTCGCGTAGGAATAGTGTGTGGGTTCAGCAATCCATCCGGGTAGGAATTTCTCGGTCGCACCGCTTGACAGATAGTGCAAGATGAAACCCAGCGTCCCACATCTTCTGCTGCCCCTTTCCACCAGAAGCGTCGCAGTACTCGTTCCAGAGTTTTGTCCCTGCCCGCGTGTCCAGCTGAAACAGATGCATGCGCCTCTTGCAGCACTACCTCACGGAGGGGTGAATCTTCTCCCAGTACCAACTGATAGCGCCCAGCGCTCACCCTCCACAACACATCTCCCACTACGCAGAAGTCACGAGTGCGTTGATGCGGAGCTTCTTGGATTTCCTTCCTTAAAGTCTGAAGGGGACCAGGTCGCCCATATTCCGCTTGCAGCGCTTTGAGGAACTGGCCTCCTGATATCTGCTGATGCAGGTCTCGAACGCTGGCCGCTTCTCCAGTACGCACGATAGGAGGGGGGAACTCGTTTTCCTTTCCCGCTTGACACGCTGTCGAGCTGGAGGGGCGTACACCACTAGCAGGGGCCAAGGCAGATCCAGAAGGGCTCCATCCGGGGCGGCGAACATCTGCACAGGTTCTCCTTGAGCGTCATGGGTAGGAATAATGTACTCCACTCTCATTCCCGCAGATCTGAACAACTGCCGCCACTGTGGCATGCGAGATTGAAAGTCAGGAAGGACGAAGAGAGCTGAAGTATTCTCAGGGTCCAGACGCCATTCTTCCACATATTTCCTCAGTACGGCCTCGATGGTCAAATGGTTGGAGGAGAAGGGAGGATTGCACCAGACGTTCAACCCTCGCCAGTTTTCCTTCAAGCAGTCCGTCCAGTAGCGGTTGACCTGACGATTCTTTCCTCCCAAGTCGCAACAGGCGTCCACCTCGAAAGGTCCATATTCTTGACTCAAGAAGTCGAACATGTCCGCACGGAACTTCCAGTCCTGTCGGTCGCTGGGCTCCAGGAGTCTGGTTGAGGCCTCGCTGCACTTCGGCGTTGCTGAGTAATCAACAGGGGTCTTCCTGGGAGAAGGAGGCGAGGATGCTGTCAGTTTGCCAGAGCGCGTCTGAACTGCCAGGGTTGCTTCCTCGTACCCAGTTTCGGCCAGCTGCAGGGTATGTAAGGCGTCCATCCAGAGTTGAGGGGAGTCCATCCAGGTGAGAGTCCCACTGTACGCGAGGACTGGTTCAAGATCTTTGGTCTTGGCGCTGTTGGACTTGCGCTCCTTCAACTTGTTGGGATCTACCACTCCCAGGGGCGCGCGTCCTTGGCGGGACTCTTTACCAGCTGCAGGTCGAAACTTGCGGGCAGTGTCTGCGGCCGAGGGAGGTCGCTGCGGTTTCCCAGTAACCGGATGCACAAAGCCAGCTTCTACCAGTCCTTCTCTCGCGGAAATTTCCTTGTAGTCGGGTCGCCTGGACAGAGCGTCTAGAACCCAGAGTAGCGCCCCAGGGATGTACTCCATCTCGGGTACCCCTACCTCCACTAGATCCATGTACCATCGGGCTTGGCGTCGGCTGAGAGGTTGACCGGGTGCCATTAACCAGACTAGGGGCTTGTGGTCACCCTGCAATTGGAACTCAGTCTAGATGAGGTAGTGTCGCCAAGTTTGCGTAGTGCAGTGATGGAGAGCGCAGAGTTCTCTTTCGCCAGCATGGTAGTTCTGCTCGGCTCCATTAAACTGTCTGCTCTCAAAGGCGATAGGTTGCAATCCATTTCCTACGTCTTGCATCAGTACATCCCCTAGTGCCACTCCACTGGCGTCAGTTTGTACCACGAAAGGATGCCGTCCTTCGGCCGCCGCTTTCATATCGGGTAGCGCCAGAGTGGGTGAAGAACATAGCGCCTTCTTAATCTCCTCGAAGGCCCAACGCTGCATGGGTCCCCATAGCCAAGCGACATCCCCTTTGGTGAGCTGAGTCAAGGGTTGTGCTACTTCAGAGAAGCCCAGCATGTACCGCCGGTAGTACCCAGCCAACCCCAAAAATTGGCGCACATGCGTGGCGTTTTCCAGAGCGGGCCAGTCCCTGATGGCGGCCAGCTTGTCATGTTGAGGTTGACTTCCTTCCCGTGAGATCACGTGCCCCAGAAAGCGTATCTGGGTCTGCAATAGTTGACACTTAGACTCTTTGAGGTAGATACCCTGGTTCTCACAGACTTCGAGAAATTGCTGGAGATGGGAAAGATGCTCCTCCAAGGTGTTGCTGAAGAGGATACAATCGTCCAGGAATATTCTTACAAAAGGAAGATGTCCCAGAGCGCGCTGCATGCGTCTCTGATAGCAGGAAGGACTGTTGGTCAACCCCATGGGCATCACCAACCACTCATACGAGCCATAGGGAGAAGTGAACGCAGTCTTTTCCACATCCTCAGACGCCATAGCCATCTGCCAGAACCCATCGACCGCATCGAAGGAGGAGAAGTACTTGGCCCCATGCATGGAGTCGAACAACTGCTGAATGTCGGGAAGTGGATATTTGTCCTTGACGGTCAGGCTGTTGATGGCTCGGAAGTCGCAGACCATTCTGAGTACTTCAGGTTTCCCAGGCTTGGGAACCATCAGCACTGGTGCAGCGAACGGACTTGAGGAAGGTCTGATGTAGCCCTTGCTCAGGAGTTCATCCAGGCGTTCTCGCAATTGAGTCAGCTCCACCATGGACATCTTGTAGGGCCTCTTAGCGGGCGCGATGCCATTCCATCCCTCTTGCAGTCTCACGTGGGCCACTTCATCTTTTCGCAGGGCGTCAAAGTTGGGCAGCGCTTCGCGAATTACTCGAGGTGAAAAGGACTCGATCAGCTTCTGAAACTTCTTTCTCCACTCGGGGAGATTGAAGGGTCCTCCAAATTCTCGCTGGTGGCCACCGCTGATAACATCGAAGTCCCTACCAGAGGTGTCGCATAGGCCACTAAGATGTCGTGGGGTGTCGCGGCACTGTCCATTCCCGCATATCTGCGCCGATAGGCTTTGATCTCCTTGGTCGCTTGAGCCGCTGATAACATTACCATCGGTTCCAGAGCCATCGCGGTTCTCTCGCCTTTGCGTGTAGGAGCTACGCCCTGGCGAACATCCCCGTATCCGCACGGATTTGCCATGCTGGCGAAACTTGACTGATCCCCACCCATCATAGTCCAGCGTGACCGGCGAGAGGTGTCTCAACCACCTTCCTCCGAGTACAATGTCCACCTTGATGCCCAGAGGAAGTACTCGCATCTTGATGACCTCGGAGTAAGTCCCCTCTGAAGTCTCGGCGGTCAGCTTGCCGTAAGCGACTTGCGCAGAGGTCTGCACTGACCCATCCGCGAGGGTAACGTTCGGCGGCATCCCATTAGCGCGAACCGTGAGGTTCAATCTCTTGACGCACTCACTGGAGATGAATTCATCCGAGGCACCCGAATCCACCAGCACGCGCACTCGCTGTCCCTTCAGCAAGGCCCAGAACACCAATAGCAGCGTTCCCTCTTTGTCCCGAATCGCAGTCAGCTGACTGTCCACATTACTTGACCATCGCGTCGCAGATGTGCACAGATGGCTGCTCGCACTGGGTGATGCAAAGGTACGCGCTGCTTAGACCGGATAGGTCTTGTGCGCGGTGGTGCAGGCTGCGAACGAGGATCCGGACCAAAGTACCATCCACCTTCCAGGTTGCGATCTGCTTGTAGCTGCCGCTCCTTAGCGCGTCGCTCTTGTCCCTGAGCGCGTCGTCTGGCGCGGCTCTGCGTGCGGCTTTCCAGAGGGTAAGAGCGAAGAGGTTGGATGGACATCTTCTCCTCCTCTTCCTCCCCAACGCTATCTTCTGGTTCGGACTTTTGAGTGAACGAGGGGGTTTCTTCTTCCCGCGGTGCCGCCTGGGCGTTGGTGACGTTCGTTGGTGCTGCCACTGCTTCATTACCTTCCAGGATCGGCCGCAGACGATGGCGTTGCTGTTTCTGAATGGTCAGTAGCAGTTCCAGGTGGGTTTCCTCCTGGATGGTTTTCAGGGGAGTCGGCTCCACTCCTTCTGTCACCGTTGTCAGCACACTTGGATTGTTCTCCGATCTGGCGGCGGCCAGCTGTCGCTCCATCAACTGCTGCGTGAAGTTGAGCGACCGCTGGGAGTCCTCGAGGTCTGAAATGTCCCCAGAAGTTGCGGGCTGAGAACTGGATGGAGATAAGGTCAAATCCAGAGTTGTCGCTGGATTCGCATCTGATGGTTCCGCTGAGTCCAGGGAGAGTGAATCACCACTTGCCGTTGAGGGTAGAGCCAGGTGAGCAGCCTCCTCCGCAGCTTCCCTTTCTCGCTGGTTCCATTGGTGCACCCGGTATAGACTGCACCAGGCGTCTGGAATTCCTACATCTCCACCAGAACCTGGGATAGTACCGCACTCGGTCTCCAGAGATAGCTGAACTGCTCCTTCGGTTATCGTTAGGTCAGGGGTGACCTTCCCATGCCATCTGTACCAGCGGCGGCGATATCTGCGCCACCCTTCTGGTACCCATGCATTTCTCCATTTCTCATTCTCCTTTACCAGCGCTGCCGCGGCCATGTGCTCCGGGTGCGTCATCTCTCTCCAAGCACGCGTGCGATCCGCCAGTGACTCTGCTCGAAGTCCTGGTGGTTCATCTCCCAGCCTCGTAACCTCTGCCTCATGCTGCAGTCGGTCTCGTACCGTCTTCGGAGTTCTGCTGCGAGGTTTTCCAGTGCGCTTGCGCGCTGCACTCGTAGTGCTCTCTGCGCTTAAGGACGCCCTCTCTGCCAAGGCTGGACACGCTGCTGGTCGAGACGTCGAAGGAAACACCTCAGGTCGAAGTTTAAAAGGTGGGGGTTCTGAAGCTGGGCCAGTTTTTGAAGTTCCACCCCCTTCCTCCCCACTGTCGTCCAGAGGGTGTGAAACCGCGGGTAGCGTTACATCCTGAATCCGCTGCCTCAAGGCTCGCATACGCTCCACCGGAGCTTTTCTCGGTACCCGCGGTCGAGGAGTTTTCCGCCAGGGGGTGTTGAGTGGGTTGAAGGTCCACTGGGTCTCCTCTTCCTGACCATCATCCTCATCCAGTGCTGCCAGTACTGATGCCTCAGGGTTAGGGTTAGGGTTAGGGTTAGGGGGTTAGGGTTAGGGTTAGGGTCTGTGGGGTCAACGCGGGGCGTTTCGCCACGCTCGCGTTGTGGAGCCTGACGGCGATCACCAGTTCCAAGGGAGCGATCTACACTGAACATAACGGGAGGCTTGGAGCGCTCAGGCGACGAAGTGGGTGACCTTCGTGGCGACCGCTGATGGCGCCGGGACACCAAGTGATGTTCTCGCCGGCCCTGCTCAGTGGAAAGGTTCGCTGTGTAAACAGCGGTACTGGTCAACGAGGGTTCATCCCGTAGGGTTCTGGTTCTGTCGAGATGGCGTTGTCGCCTCTGATCGGCAGACCAGGTGAATCCGTACCCTCGAGCGGCCAGAGGGTTGGGGGGTGGCGGAGGCTCTTTCTGGATATTCCCCGGTTGTGGGCGAAGGCTGTACTCCTTGCCCAGGGGCGGTTACCCATACCGCCCTGTCGCCGGCGTCCCGCCGGCGGGAGGACACTCAGTCCTCCTCCTCCGCAGATTGCTGACCCGAGGAGGACGCTGCGGCCGATTCCTCGTTCTGAAAATACTCCAGCGCTTCCGCTTCATCTTCCAAATCCTCCCATTCTGTCTCCAGCGCTGCGATATGAGATTCATTTGCAGCGCGGCGGCGTGCCAAACGAGCTGGGGCGTCAGCAATCCAGGCTCGTTTCTTGGCCTCGTCGGGACAGTTAGCCCATAAATGGGAGTCAGAGTTGCAGACGTAGCATCGGCGTGGCGGCCTGGTCAATCCCGCCGGGCTGGGCGGCACGGCGTGCTGCACCCTGAGGTCGGCGGGGTCGAGGTCAGTAGCATCTTCCTCCCCAGCGTCCTGCACGGCGTTAAGTCTGGAGGACGAGCGACCATTCCTCCAGGCAGGACTTCGGTTCGCAGGTGCAGAGACGGGAGAGGTTCGCGCTGCGGTCAGAGCTTCACTGCGCTCCAATTTGGTGGCCACAGTGATGATATGCTGCAGCGCGGTGGATCCGGGATGATTGCTTTCCCAATCCGCTGGACTTTGCAGATCCAACCGATCCTCAATAAGGCGATCCATCACAGCTTGCTTCAGTCGCAGTCCAGACCAGAACTGATATAATAGCTGCTGTTGGCTGATGGCGTGGCAGTTGGGCATGGCGTCTGCCAATAACTGGACTACCTCGTGCCAGGATACCAGACGAGTGGCGAACAAACGCGCAGTCTCTTCTCGTCGCTGCGCCATGCGCATCACGGTCCCCGCTAGTCCTACCAGCGCGATGTCATCCAGTACGCTCCTGGCTACGTCGGCCAGGAAAGGCGCCAAAGTGGCGTAACGCCGGTTCCAGGCCTCCGAGTTCAACATTCCACCTTGCTTGAGAAAAGTTAGGGATCGCGGCTGTAGTTTGCGTTGAGCCACTTCCTTCAAGATCTCCGGCATGGTGATCATGGTTAGGTCTAGGCGATAAGCACTCATGCGACCCAGGGCGAAGGTGACTACGCCCATTGACAGAAAATTGACCAGCGCTTCAGAAAAAGGTGGAAGCGCGGCAATATCTGCGTCAGTGGTGATTAGGTCAGCGGAGGAGGGGTACATAGGAATGTCTCTGATCAGCTTGAGCACATCAGCCACTGTCTTGGATTCTCGGTAGACATCACTTGGGGAAGCCGCTCCCATAAGATCGTGGTGCCCTGGGAATTGAGAAAGGCGCTGGTCTACTGGCAGGAGTCCCGGGGCCGCTGGCAAGGAATTTCCAGGCGATCTGTACTCTGCTGCGCTGGGAACACCAGAGGGAAACCGATTGACGCCCAGTCTCGCCGGGACTGTGGCGGGAGTTGGTTGGTTGCCAGCCGCCATTCCTCTAAACAAGTACGCCTCGGAAGATGAAAATGCTGCCCAAATTTGGAGTCCAGGGGGTCAAATTCTGTCAGCTCGGACTCTAAGGCATTTTCCGCGATGGTTACCCATGAGTACAAGGGCAGGCGTCTCTGCTGAGTTCCAGTACGGCTTTCCGCGCAACGCCGCGCTTCATCCACTTGCGTTTTCTCCACTTCCAGAGTGAAAGCGTCACTGTCCTCAATCTCAGTCAGGCGCACAGGAGTATGCACTGACCCATGCTGCGCCAGGTCTTGGATGTCCACTCCGATGTGCCGCATAGTCATCCAAATCCGATTGGTATCGGTTATGAAGTGACTGGCGCTTCCAGGCATGGTTGGCAGTCGGTAAGAGTATTGTGCCTCAGCGCCGTGGCTGACAGTAACTGCGGAGGAAGAGGACAGGTGATTTCTCAACCAGAAGGAGGCTCCTTCTAAAGTCCATAGCAACACGTCTAGACGCCTGTGTCGTGGTTCACCATTGTCTGAAGGCGGGGGCGAGTTTCCTGGTGACGGTTGATCAGGCTCAGCGGAGTCAGAAGGCGATGAGCCGGTAGCCGGTGGATCTGGCTGAAATGGTGCCGGCGCCGGAGCCGGTTGAGCCGGTGCTGGAGCCGGTTGAGCCGGTGCGGGAACCGGTTGAGCCGGTGCTGGTACCAGCCAGGGACCTGATCCAGCTGCTGGCGCCGGTGCACCTGGTAAACCGCTCGCCCATCCTAAGGTGTGCTGGTAGGGCGTCATAGGTGGAGCGCCCACTGCTGGTAGAACCGAAGTCAGATGCGGATAGTGTTGGAGCACTTGCTGATGCAGATTTTGCATGTACTCTGATACCTCTAACATCATCTGATTCTGCATTAGGGATTGATGCTGAGAGTTCAGTGCGGGGGCAGAGGCATCTGAGGGCGTTCTGGCTGAGGCGGGGTCAGAGAAGAGTGCTCTGCGCTGTTCTGCCAGGCGCTGCTGGTTCTGTTCCCATCTCTGATGGCGCCTCTCCCGGCGAGAAAGCTGGTTCACTGAGTCTGAGTTCAGAGGTAAGTTTCTGACTGGAATTCTGCTGAGGACATCTGCTTGAGAAGGGGGGTCGATGACTGGTAGGTTGCGGTTAAGATGCGGCTGGTAGGCTGCGAGTCCAATGCTACGCCTGAGTGCGAGGTCTGCGTAACTGACTGAGCTGACTGGCTGCTCCGTAGTTGTTGAGGTCAGCGAGGTAGTCAAAGGTCTGGACTCGCGGTTCAACAGGGACTCGGGCATATCCGTAGTTGTTGAGGTCAGCGAGGTAGTCAAAGGTCTGGACTCGCGGTTCAACAGGGACTCGGGCATATCCGTAGTTGTTGAGGTCAGCGAGGTAGTCAAAGGTCTGGACTCGCAGTTCAACAGGGACTCGAGCATATCCGTAACCGTAGCTGCCTCCGTAGTCGCCTGAGTCAGTGAGGGCGTCAGTGAAGTTGCCTCGCTGTCTATCTCGGACTCGAAAGTCACCGATAACCTTGCCATAGAGTCACCGATCACCTTAGGTTCCGTAACGGTATCGGTAATCGGTGAGGTCAGCGAATGCCCAGAACATGTTATGCTTATGTGGCGTGGGCCACCTGTCAAGCCGGAGCCACCTGTCCTCCCCGCTGCCCCCACCTCCCCGTTGCTTGTTGAGGAGGGAGTTGGATGCATTGAGTGTGCCATGAGTTCGCCAGCAATGCTTTGGTGCGTGTCTTCTGACCTCCCCGCTGCCCCCACACCCCCTTGGTTAGGGCGCGGAGTCCAGGCGAGATTCTCACCCGGCTGCTGGCGCTTTCGCCAGTTGGCCACATCAGAGCGGGAGGGAAATTGACGAAGTCCTGGTTTCTGCTCATTCGCCTCATTCTGCATGTCCTGCTCACATGCTGCAATTTTGACCTCGGTCATTTCGCGCACGGCGATCGGGTCGCGAGGTGGTCGGTCAGCCGGTAGAGGTTGTCCCACAGAGGCTGCTCCCGCGGACTCAGCCTGAAGCGCGTTCTCGCTGAATGGCGTGGGCAGCTGGCCGTGCGGGGAGGTCATCACCGTAGCTCCAGACCAAGTGTGTGGAGTCCTGTAGGAGTTCAAAGGACTTCGCGGTCTTGGAGCTGGAGGACTCATGTCGCGCGTCCGTGGTGGGCTCCTGCAGCGCGGCGGTGGCGGGGTCCGGTCTCGAGTCCGAGGCGGGCTTCGCTGGCGCGGAGCTGGAGGGCTCAGGTCGCGGCTTCCTGGCAATCGCAGGATGCCAGGGGAAGGAGAGGTCAAGTTGACATACCGCTGGGGAGTCGCCCTCATGTTTCGCCCTGCACCAGGGGTGTCAACAGTCAGCACCCTTGGTGACGCCGCTCTTGCATGACGCAGGGGCGGATTAGGGCGCGGTTTAGGTACCGTTACAGCCTCCTCCAGGGAAGGTGTCACACAAGCGGTTCCAGAGTCCAGAGCCAGAGGAGTCACGCTGTTAAACTCAGGAGCATCAGCTGACAGGGTCGACTTCTTCTTGGGTATCTGGAAGCTTGGCGCACCTGCTGCTGTCGCAGCCTGTGGCGGCTGACCCGGAGAGGGCGCCTTGTAGGTGCCCTTCGCCCCCTTGCCAGTGGTTCCAGTGGCTGCAGCACCTCTCGTGCTGCGCTGGCTGGCCTGTCGTCCCCTTGTACGCCTGGGAGTCGACGTAGGCGACGTTGGAGGTGAGCGTCCCGTGTTGGCGTTTTGCATCATGTTGAAATTAAGAGTGGCAAAGTATAAATCTGACCGTTGGGGAAGTCAAATCTGTCCAATTTGGCAAATTCCCCCAGAACACTCAGAAAAATATTTCCTCGTAGCAGTGGAAGTCGTGGTGAACAAAGAAATATGCTTTCCAGAGTGAAATGCAGTTTTTGGTGGCCAAATTTCAAAAATGGAGTGTTGATCGGCAGTTTGGCTAATTTCTTGGCGGCCATCCCGGAGCAATCCAGACTAATTGGCCAGGTCCCAGTATTGGAGACTATTTTTTTCCTTCAAAGAATATAAAAAAATAGAAAACTATCCTTCTGGGCTCCCGTTTCCTTCTATGTAGTCTGATGGGCTCAAATTTGTCTAATTTTGCTCTGCCGTGCCGGTTGGCCATCCCAATTTAAAATGTAGCGATCTATGAGGACCCAGGTCTCGGGGCCAGGTTCCAAACGACAAAAAACTATCAAGAAACGTCTGGAATTTTTGTGTCTACGTTAAAACTGTCTCCGAGGTCCTCTTTTCTCAATCTGACCACTGGTCCACTTTTCACTCTCCGTTCGGGTCAATCTGGCTGTTAATCCCGGTAGATTTGAGTTGCTGGCGGCTTCTTTTCCCACTTTCTGACCATTTTGCAGCATAACAGTTTTGGAAAATCGCCTGTTTGCATGCAGGGTGAAAGTCAGGGGGCAAAAAGGCGCAGAGCAATACCACTTCCAAGTGAAGACTTCTTGAGCACGTGACTGTATCCGAGCCGGAGCTCAAGGGTCAGTCAGAGGTAAATCTGCTTCAATCTTGGGGCACAGGTCCGTAGTCGGCAATTTTGCAGTGTACAAAATTGCAATGTTCTGATACCAGTTGAACAAGGCTACAATTCAAGCAATTGCAATATCTTTATGGCAGGAAAGATTGACCAGTAAATTAACAGGTTGAGCAACAGCTCCTCCAAATAGTTACTTCAAGTTAGAACAGCCTCCAAATGGGCAATATTCATGTCTTATACTTTCAAGGCGCGCAATTCATATCTCTAATCGATCTGTCCCATGTCGGCTGGCATATCATCATCTGCCACCTATACAAATCCTAATCAGAGAATCTGCATTTGGACAATCCTAATCAAGACAGTTGATTTCATTGTCCCTTGCTGATCTTTGCCTTCTTCCTACGAGGAGCCACGTCCAGCACTTCTTCTTCATCACTGTCACTGCTCATGGTGCATTTCAAATGAGTGATATAATCATGTGTCCAACATCTCGGATATTTCTTAGATTGCCTCTTCGTCTCTTCAGACACCCCAGCCTTATTCTCAACCATTGAAGTCAATCCAGTATCCGACCCATATGGTTTCTTTGGTGGTACATGAACAGTTTCCACCACAGAGGCTGGGGCATCCTCAGATATGGCCTCAGACTTCTGCTCGGTAATAGGCTGATCATCGGGCTGAACAGGTGAGGTCGGGGAGGTGCCCTTTGGTACCCAGTGAAGTTCACCCTTCTCATCCATGATCAATTGCAGTCCCAGTCTCTTCAACCTTCGAGCTTCGGCTTGTTCTTCAGCATCGTCAGCTACCAAGTCATCGAACTCGCTGACGTCATCCTCGGTGTCATCATATTCAGGCGAAGTTGGCTCCCATTTCGGACTGGCAGTGTCCATGTCATATATGACACCCGCGTCATCTTTGTCATCCGAATCTGGTAGCTTCTCCTTACTGTTAGTGACACCTGCGTCATCATTGTCATCAGAATCCGGTAACTTCTCCTTACTCCAGGACACAGCGCCTGTACCCGAATCTTCACTGTTCGTAGGCGCTGAGTGTATAGGCTTACGCCCCTTGTAGGGAATTCCACGATATTCGTCATCGTCAATCACAATCGTCGGATTCCAGTACGCGATCCCAACGCGGCTGATCGGTAATGAGAATGGCGCTACCGGCGCCTTCAACTGAGTGGCGTCTTCTAGAAACCAGCCGCCGCCCCTATTACGCTCCCAGCGGCGTAGCGCACCAGAAGGGTGTACGATAATATGCTGCCAGCTATAATCAAGTCCAGGCTTTCGCTCCCCATAGTACGAAGTCAATGGCTCGGGAGTCCCCTTCCGAGCCCATTGCCATCTCACTGCCCCAGTATGCATAAATACAATATGCCAATCGAATGGCTTGGCCGGGCTATTGTTCCCTGGCACAGAGCTCCTTATCAAAAAAATCGTGACACCACTTTGTTTCTCAATTTTCGTGCAGGAACTCGCCGAATCGGAACCCGCGAGTATGACCGTTCGATTCCGCGCCTATCAAAATGTATATGGTGATACATGTTGCAGCTCCGTCGACCGATTTCTCATCGAGATATTGATATTCCCGCTCGTTACCCGAGATGAAAAACTGTGAAATCCGGTTAGAGTTCAGTAGCAACACTGTTTTTCCCCCAAAAATGCCATTTTTTAAGAATTGCACCCACTGTGTCATGTTTCTCACGCCGACATGCAAATGCACATGATATATGTGTCGTATGATGGCCACCCCGTATGTGTTTATGACCTGTGGGGAGCAATCGGATTCATCATGTATATATCGAGAATTGTGGAATATCCACTCGATTTCCCCATCATATTTTGGGAGTGCTACGAAAGTGAAAACTCTCCGATTTGGCTTGCATTACCAATAGGAGTTTAGGCCTATGTGTTCATAAAATACATGCATGTATTATGCTGACATATCCCTACTTGATAGTACCTATACTTGCCGTCTAATATATATCAGAATGTGAGAAAATTATCTGAAAAAAAACGTTCAAATTTCAATGGTTTTCCATACTTGAGGAATGTTTTCACCCCCTATACTTAAGAAAGGTTTGATTTTTTCTCCGCATGCCACGGTATATGCGATATTACTGGCCAATGTCCATAGGAAATAATGTTCATGACAATCTACCATGACATATATATATATACACATACACACACACACACACCAATAGAGGTCCGCAACGTCGATTGCCCTAGTCCAGTAAATGTAATCCTAGGTTGCAGCCCTCGACCAAATACTCGGGTCGCATGGCGACCTCTCGCGATTTTCTCGCAAAATTTGTGCTTAGTTAAAACTCCCGATTTTCACCGCCCATACCCCTCACTCGACCTCATATCAATCATATGCCATATCATGCTATTTCTTCTGCTCGACTACCCACTTGTGTACTGCGGACTCGTGATGTCTTTTCCCATTGGCTTTGAGGTTTTTCATATCTTATTTCGACACAGAGATCAAACCTATTTTATCTACAACATACCCAGCAGTCTCAAGCTTGCCTGGCGCGGTTCGGGCGAGTCGAAAACATACATTGCAGCTTAGTAGGTGGGTATCCACATCCCACTCAAAGTCACACGCGGTGCAAATCTCTGCAATGCTAGCACACTTGTCGATATGGTCCCCAGTGGTCACAGTACAATTTGCGTTTCCCCTCGAGGCAAACTGAACGCTGAGTTGCTCCGCGAGATTCTCTGTGACTTTGCTGGCTACACGGCTGGGCAACTTGGAGACGTCAACCTGGAGCTTCTCAAATTCTGTGCGAAGCTCGAGAAGGGAAGTCCCAAATGGAATCATCTTGCCTATCGGAACGCAGATCTGACATTTCAATATCCGTTGATGGAGAGGAGAGCTCCGGCTGACTTCGCGCGTTTTCCCGTTATCGCCGCGAACATGGAGCCAATGTGTCGCAAACTTCTTTCGGGGTGATGAACATCATTTAAGTGCCTCTGAAGATTTCTCGAAACTATTAACTTGTCGCACTTCGGACACTTTATTAACTGATTATATGCCTATCCATTACGTGTTGCCGCGTGGCCGAAAGTAATAATGCTTTACGTCGGGAAAGATAGCTTTAAGCCTCGACCCAAGACCGATCAACTGAAACTCCTCGTTACATCCGGGGTTTTTTGCCCTGCATAACTTACGTAGAACTTCGGCTCTGAGATGGGTTCCGCATATATGCGCATTATGCTTGCAACACCCGCATAATTACGGGTGTATACAGCTTGTGTAAAACTCCTGCATAAAAGGTACATACAGCAAATCTGCGGGGTTTATGCACCCCCCGTATTTAT
Organism: Cymbomonas tetramitiformis; assembly: GCA_001247695.2. Classification (NCBI taxonomy): domain Eukaryota; kingdom Viridiplantae; phylum Chlorophyta; class Pyramimonadophyceae; order Pyramimonadales; family Pyramimonadaceae; genus Cymbomonas; species Cymbomonas tetramitiformis. Next base: position 9,633 of record LGRX02019721.1, on the reverse strand, counting down.
GCGCATTATGGTTGCGACACCCGTAAGTATGCGGCATACTGCATATCTTGTAAGTATGCTGCATATTTGTGGATCCGTAAGTATGCAGCATACTGCATATCGTGTAAGTATGCTGCATATTTGTGGATCCGGAATAGTTGCGGGTAGTATGCATCGCGCATATATATGTAATATATTTGCATTATATATGCATTATATATGTATCACGTGACGCGCGGTTGTGTGTAACATCAAGCCGTAGATATATTGCACGGTTGAGTGCTACTGTCTCGATGCGTGGCCCCAACAGGTTATGCCGAAATTCCGCGGCAAGATCGAAACATGCTCGGATGTGATGGAGGCGCGTCGCCAAACAGTATTCAAATGCTCGGAAATATTGAAAGGGAAGAGACACGGGTTCAAAGATAAACAAATCTTACATATTTAAGATTCTATTACAGTCTATTACGGTCATATCACTGTTACTATCACATATACAAACAAGGTCACAGGCACGTCTAACCTAAATTCGCTAAAGCAACTCCGAATCTTGGCTCTCCTTTGCTCAGAAAACGTGAAACTTGCACCTGCGAAAAAGGCAACTGCACTCAGCATACGGAAGTCGTATTTCACAAAATTCACCTTCGGCGCACTGCGCCGAAGGTGGTGATGTCGAAACATCACGATGAAAAAGGAATTGCACAAACCTGGCAAAACGCTGTGAGCATGGGGACTTTTAAGGAAAAAGAAAAGTCATCTGTGTCGTTCCACGTTCGATGATTGCTTCCGCAGGGAGACCTCTGACGTGTCTAAGCCTGCACACGTGAGAAACGCTGAAATTAGTCAGTAAGTCACAGAAAACAAACAGGATAGTGTGATCGGACTAGCTTATGCGAGAGATTTCTGTCCAAGGAAGGAGAAGCACCCGCAAAAAGAAAAGCACCCGCCTTACCAACTTCAAAATTGGAGCCGCGCGCCCAGACTATTTTCTCGCGAGTTCCAGCGAACCCAACCTGTAACATACACAAGTCGTATGAGCGTGTTCTAAAATTTCAAAAAGTATCCGAAAAGGCACGCAGCACGAAAACGAAAAGAAGACTGACGGCTGACAAGACCCGCTGCTGGGCACACGTTCGTCAGCCGACGGTCTCCTTTAACTTAACGGCAATCCAAAATTCTTATGAGCATTCGAACTCTTTCTCATGAATTCTGGTGCGCGAGTCAACTCGTCATCCGTCAGTCTGTCAGCGACGCGACGGAGCGGAGTGGAGCGGGAGGCCGGAGCGGAGCTACAAGTACGCGTCGCGTCGCGTCGTGGCAAGTTATGTCATGTCGTGTCATGTCATGTCATGTCATCACATTTTCATGTCGATGTCGCTGTCATACCGCGCGGCGCTAGCGCTATGAAGACCATCTGAACCGCAAAGCACTGCCCCTCAGCCTTAAGTGTTTTTAAGAGCACTGTACCCAGGCGCTTTTAGGCCCTAAAAGCGCCCACTTTCCACAATCCACTATAAACCATCATTACACACCGCGCAGTATGAAGACAATTTATGCTCATGGTTCGCGCCATCGAGCTGATAGAGGCCGCAAACACTTCGCCGGTCAAGGGTGGCCCGGGTACACGTAACGACACATTTTTAGAAGTCTCAAGCGATTTTATTTGACCCAATTCGAGATTTCTCAAAACTAAAACTCGTGGGGTAAGATAATTTCGTTACACCATCAAATTCTGCCGAAAAGAAAATGCACTGCAAAAATATTCCGGAAATTAGAAATATTCCGAGTCGTCACGCGAATCGTGTGATAGTGGAGATGGGAAATATTCCGGAAATAAAACATATTCCGGAGTCACGTGAATGTGATAGTGGAGATGGGAAATATTTTGGAGGAGATGCCAAATCTTCGGGAGTCACGCGAATGTCACGGAGAGGAGAGTAATTCCGGAGATGAGAACTTTTCCGCCGGAGTCACGCGAATGTCACGGTGAGGAGAGTCATTCCGGAAACGATGAGAAATATTCCGGAGATGAGAAATATTCCGGAGTCACGCGAATGTGATAGTGGAGATGGGAAATATTTTGGAGGAGATGCCAAATATTCCGGAGTCACGTGAATGTGATAGTGGAGACGATGGGAAATATTTTGGACGAGATGAGAAATATTCCGGAGTCACGTGAATTTCACGGAGAGGAGAGTCATTCCGGAGATGAGAATTTTTCCGGAGGAGTGAACTATTCCGGAGTCACACGAATATGATAGTGGAGATGGGAAATATTCTGGAGATGGGAGAAATTGTCGGATATACTACGGTGCCAATATAATATAACCGATATAGTGATAAGCCTGAACTAGGGTATAGTGTCAGGACAATTGACTTAAAGAAGCTCAATAAAAGAGATACACACCCGATATATATGATCGGGGTTAAGGGTTCCGGCTACAAGTGACAGTCAGTCACACTACTATAGGAAGTGGCAGGTGACATAGTTGAGGGTCACCGTGCCAAATCCAGCACACCACCTAGTGTGATGACTGAAACTAGGTGGACGAAACAAATCAATAACAACTGCTTGTGACAGAAACTGTGGTACTAGGGAGGCCTGTACAACCTGTCAGGGCGGTCCCATGCAAAGCAGGCAGAATGCTCTAATACAGATAAGTCAATTGAAGGCTTTCTACTGTGCATTTCTGATAGCACCTAAATCTTGAAACTGAAAAAATATGGGTGCTGGCGCCGCAGGCGGAATTTTTTGAAAATGTCGCCTTTTTAAGGGGTTATCGTTGAATCTTTAAGAAATTGCTGGCAGATTGAAAGAAAATACTTGCTAATTCTTACCGATTCCATAGGACTAGACGCCGGCGTCATGGGGAGCCGCGTTATGAAATATTGGCTGACTCATGGGGTTCGGACTACGCACACAGACTATCGTAGTACACATACGCATACAGTAGCCGTGATGACACAGTCGACTGCACCGCGATACAGTAGTCCGTAGTTCGTACTCCGTAGCCCGTTCTGCGATTTCCGATCTGATACAGACATCCCTCGACGTGCGACCCGTACTAGTGACAGACTTTCGGGATGACACTGCTGACTGCCCGTAAGGCTTTTCAGCAGTGCTCCCGTTGCCCCGTTCCGGATGGATAAGAAAATAATTTTCAGTTTCGGATGAAACGTGACCGGATTCATGTGTTCGATATGCCAATATGTTCGTATGGATAAGCTTATGTGTTGGGTGCAATTTCACCCCCAAAGGCTGAGTACATCAAATGTTAGTCCCATATCAATAACCCTATCGGTATGGCGGGCGGGCGCACTAGAAAATACTTTTCAGTTTGGGATGAAACGTGACCGGAATCATGTGTTCGATGTACCAATATGTTCGTATGGATAAGCTTGTGTGTTGGGTGCAATTTCACCCCCAAAGGCTGAGTACATCAAAAGTTAGTCCCATAACAATCTAACCCTGTCGGTATGGCGGGCGGGCGCCGCTAGAAAATAATTTTCAATTTCGGATGAAACGTGACCGGATTCATGTGTTCGATATGCCAATATGTTCGTATGGATAAGCTTGTGTGTTGGGTGCAATTTCGTCACCCCCAAAGGCCGAGTACATAAAAAGTTAGTCCTATATCAATAACCCTATCGGTATGGCGGGCGGGCGCACTAGAAAATAATTTTCAGTTTCGGATGAAACGTGACCGGATTCATGTGTTCGATATGCCAATATGTTCATATGGATAAGCTTGTGTGTTGGGTGCAATTTCACCCCCAAAGGCTGAGTACATCAAAAGTTAGTCCCATAACAATAACCCTATCGGTATGGCGGGCGGGCGCCGCTAGAAAATAATTTTCAATTTCGGATGAAACGTGACCGGATTCGTGTGTTCGATATGCCAATATGTTCGTATGGATAAGCTTGTGTGTTGGGTGCAATTTCACCCCCAAAGGCTGAGTACATCAAAAGTTAGTCCCATATCAATAACCCTATCGGTATGGCGGGCGGGCGCACTAGAAAATAATTTTCAGTTTCGGATGAACGAACGTGACCGGATCCATGTGTTCGATATGCCAATATGTGCGTATGGATAAGCTTGTGTGTTGGGTGCAATTTCACCCCCAAAGGCCGAGTACATCAAAAGTTAATCCTATATCAATAACCCTATATCAATAGCGATAGGCTTACTGCACTGTACATTTCTGTCAAAATTTCCTGTTTTAAAGCTTTCCTGTTGCCTCATAGTGATCACCTACGCGGTCTACAGTCCCATTGAAACATATAACGATCGGCTTCTCATCTTCTAAGAAGCTATCATACCAACTTTTCAAGGGTTGCCATAGTATATGCCCATAATCCTCAATAGGACATGTTGTATCTTTTTATACAGCTATGTAACTATGCTGCCTATGTTGTTGAGCATACTTTTGTTGTGACAAGTGAAGGGGGCTTTGCTGTGACTTATATTAACAACGTTATGGTCAAGGGGGAGCTCTTTGTTAGTGATAATAAGGTTGCGGATATATGTTCAAAGGTTGCCGATATGATGCCCTACACTTATGCAAGCCACTTACCTTCTTACCCACTTACCCAAGTGTTGTACACTTATAATCTTTGCTAGTGGGATGCTAGCGGGTCGCCATCAAGCTGCCACCCTACACACGAAGAACACGTGCCTATTAGATTAATCTACGTCACGCGCATCGTTGCTGGGCTCTAAGGCAAAAGGCTATACCCAAAAAGAAACGAAAACTGCTAGGCGCGCCTTCTAATTCCTCGAGAGAGCTCCACACTTTTGCAAGTGGGCGCGTCGATCTGCAGGAACGAAGTGCTCCTTGAAAGCAGCACCCTAACAAATGGTGAAAACTTCGATCTGCACGCTTTGCAGGGCTCCAAGGCAAAAGGCTACCCAAAAAGAAACGAAAACTGCTGGGCGCGCCACCTCATTCCTCGAGAGAGCTCCACTCTTTTGCAAGAGGGCGCGTCGATCTGCAGGAATGAGAGTGCTCCTTGAAAGCAGCACCCTAACACCTGATGAAAATATGGCTAATATGGAAAATATGGCTATGCTAGTCTTGCACGATGCAGATAAAGGGTGGAGAAAACGCACCTTGAGCGTGTGGCATCTCAGATTCAAACTGAGATCTCCAGACCTTTAGGTCTGGCGCTCTGTGAGCTGTGAGCTCTTGAGCTAATGCCACTCGTCACATACACGGTTAGGGGCGTAACCCGATAGAGTTTACGCTTAAATTGAACCAAGGGAGAACAATTTTATTGACGTGTGGGCATGCCTTGCTACCTTTTACTGGATTTTCAAAATCGGGCGCTTTTAGGCCCTAAAAGCGCCCAGGGGCAGTGCTTGGACAAAATTGAAAGTCCTACCATCTCTTGCCCCGCAACCTTAAATTTTCTTAACCTCGCAATATCAATCGTAATTTTCTCTTACTTTGGGCGCAAAAAGACATCGAAGCTTACCGTTGGGCGAATTGAAAACGCTATTTCACTCTAGAGTTCACTCGTCGCGCACACTCTCCAAACCTAGAAATTTACTTCATTTGTTTTCCAAGCGACTAAATTCATTTGTTTTCCAAGCAACCCCTAAACACAACGGACGCAATTCTGAATATGCTGGGTACGTAACTCTGCAGTAGACGGAGAGTTTGACTGTGGGCAAACGTGCGGTATCGGGTATGTTCAAAACACAAAAGTGTCACTGCATGGGATTTTAAATGTTTCTGGATGTAATATGTGCATAACCCCTCTCTCGTAAAATTGCCGCATGAAACCTCCACGCGTCCAACTTTCATCGGTTTCATCTTCCATCGAATTCTGGCATCGAGGATGACTTGTGTTTGTCTCTCGCCAGTGTCATGTCACATCATTCTCCGATGGAATACGGCTCCGTGTCGCGACCCCGCATCATGTGACACCTGTATTCATCGTGACTAGCATACGCCTGCGAGAGTTCGTCCACGGAGTCCGAATTCCATCAAGTCTTCATGCTTTATATGATACGAGTATAAATTCCTCAGATTTCATGTTTGGTAGATTTCCCAGCGTGTCCTGCATGTGCCGTATGTTGATATCGCAATCCATAACCTGCGAGTATTCAGTACGACGTCGTGAACAGTGAATATGCGACGTCCAACGTGCAGCACCATTTTCCGAATTATACACGATGTCCGCCGATTGGAAATCACTCCCGTTTTTAATAATATTACCGTAAATGTGACACCTCCTGCCGGTCCGCGTATCCATGCGTCTTCCGTCATCAGTTTGGATATATCACGGATAACGTTTACGTGGTGCATGACACAGTCACTGTATTCTGATTCAAAAAAGACGGCCTGCATTAATTATACGACTGATGGCGAATCTTGTCATCTGATTCAGAAAATACACGCTGTACCATTTATATTATATTTACACGCCCTTTTGGTCTGCGTCCAATATGCTGAAGTGGACCGACTTATGTAATTATACGGAATTTATTCGCATTAAAAAAAGCCAGATGTAGCAGTGTTTAGTCTCTGTTATATATTAGACGTCGAACGAATTGAGTGTATGACGTATCGAATCGGCATTTACTCTATGCAGGCCTGCAGCCCGAAATACTCAACGAGCGTCCGATTGTCTCGTGCAGCTGGGCTGCCGTTTTCCTACATGTTACTGGACTAGGCAATATGCAATATGAACTCTATGCCATTTTAACTATATTTCAGTACTCACCCACATGCATATAATGCACTTGCCAGTGTGATATACGTGATGTAAAGTGATACGAATCTGTGGAACTTTGACTATACTCAAATGCACTTGATGTATATCGATGAAAATGGACTATTGTCAACCTCTTATATGACCGCTATGTGGGTATATACGGGTGGTGTCACGATTTCTTTTGATAAGGAGCTCGTAGCGTAAGATGAAATCAAACATGGATTATTACCGGAACTCCAACCCAAAGCTGCATATGCTATAGAATTGCCTCGATTGTCTTTTGAAGGGACTTCCCTAACTGGACTATGCCGTGTTCCGCTTCAAATGCCGCATCCTGCCAATCAATCCAACATCACCATATCTGCCCGATCAAGGTGTGTGCTGCCAATCAACGCAACATCCCCTGAGACTGCCTCCTCAAGATAATACTATGGCCCATGGAAAGCTGAGCTCATGTGAGTGCATATCGGCGACGCGTGGGGGCTGTAAACACCAAGCAGGTGCAAATTAGCGAGGTGTAGGGTTCATGGCAGGGGTAGGAAAATATTCAGAAAGATGTGTGGCTGTTGTCTATGGAGAGGCTTCCCTGCTTAAATGAAAACGGAGAGAGGGTCCCTAGTAGGTGGGGGATAAGGTCCATACTTGGGTCCGCCGCACAACTCGGTAGCACAGCCGCACCTCCGCCGGGGACTCTGTGAGCTGCCGCATTGTCCCAGCCAGCGAGTCGCTTGTGTGCAGCAGTACCTTAAGAACGCTCAACGACTCTGTCGCCGCTGCCACGCAGGCGCGCCACTCCTCGGCCTGCCCTCGTCCCTCTGCAGTTGCCCCGCATCTCTCCTCACTCAATGGCACGGAATCGCACCTGCCTGAAGCGCGCTGGAGCTATATATAGAGCAAACAGATACACACGTGTCGCCAAGACGGCCCCCGCGAGCAAGTACGTCTAGTGCGAAGGCGTTTGTTGCAGGCAGGCGCACCTGTCGCCAAGGTGTCCGCACTCATGGAGGGTGGCTGGAGGTCGGTCTCGGCTGCCGCAAGGAGTGTGGCAATGCCATGTGACGCATGGAGGGCATCGCACAGCACTGCTGGGGCCACCAGCGCCGCCACGTGCAGCACCCTGCCCGCTGCTTGCCGTATGGCCGCCGGCACGGGGATGCACTCTGTAGAGCTCCCACACACGAGGGTGCGGGTGCGGGCTGCAGTCCGCACCAGCCCAGCGCTCCCACGGCGCCCGCGAGGGCTAGCCAGCCAATCCCGCGCCTGCTCACGTTGCCCGCATTTGCGTTATTATTTCCTACTCCCCCTATTGCACTGGCCGGGCTTCGCGCAGGGCTTCCCGTTTTGGAGCAAGGGGCGCTGCGGCGCTCGCGCGATGGGCGTCTCGAGGCGGCGCAGTGACCCTCCCTCCAGCAGCAGCAGAACCCAAATAGGGCACGGGCGGCTGCAAGTGGGCTAGAAGACTTCAGCCGGTGGAAACTCATGGTGGGGAGTGACGTTTCGGAGTACCTGAGAGCACTGCAGCAGCAGCGGCATGAGCCGAAGCAGTGGCGCCAGGGCAATGTCTAGCTCTGGCACCAGCTTTTCTGGCAGCACGAGAAGAGGCTCCAGCAGGACTGTATCGAGAAGGTGGAGCAGGCCAGCGCGGCGCCGCACGGGGCGCATTCCGGCGGCGACCACGGCCAGCAGTGCCAGCACCTCCGCTGCGATGGAGGCATCCATCACCTGCCCATTGCCTCCCTGCTGCTCTCGCCCTCCACCAGCCCCACCACTTGTATGCTCACCTATGGCAACCGAAGGTCGGATCTTCCGGCATCCTCCCGCCACGCAGGTCGGATCTCCCGGCATCCTCCCGCCATGCGAGTCGGATCTCCCGGCATCCTCCCGCCACGCAGGTCGGATCTCCCGGCATCCTCCCGCCACGCAGGTCGGATCTCCCGGCATCCTCCCGCCACGCAGGTCGCATCTCCCGGCATCCTCCCGTCACGCAGGCTGGATCTCCCGGCATCCTCCCGCCATGCAGGTCGCATCTCCCAGCATCCTCCCGCCACGCAGGTCGGATCTCCCGGCATCCTCATAAATCCTGACACAGACCGATCCATGGCCAGCGACAGCGTCACTTGGCTCGACATCTCGGCAGCAAAGCCCCCGCAGCAGCACACCAGGCGCCGCTCCCACCGTGCCACAGAGTGAAGGGCGGTGTGCAGTACCTCGACGAGCCTGAGAAGCGCCGTGAGCAGGTTCTCGTGATTGGACCTGCCACCATGGTGGCAATGCCCGGCCAGCTCTTGCCATCGATATGCCCAGTCATCCCCCGAGATCCTGCTGGCTCCGCTGGTGGCTCCACTGGTACCGCAGTGCTCGGAGTCGCTGAGATCCCTCCCCTCCCGTCCTCGCTGCCCCGCGCCGCCGTCAGCAACGAGGGCCTCCGCAATGTGGGGTTGCGAGAGGCGCTGCCCCACTAAAAGTCACTCAAGCCGTGCCAGCCTCCAACTATTGGCTCGTGCTCGGGAGGCAATAGCACACGTGGCACCAGCTCGATCCCGCACATGCAGACAGCGGATAGCGCAACTGCACCGCAGACACGCGATATCCCGTGTCATCCAATGCGGGCATGGCGGGGATGACCTTTCGAATCGGATACGAGGAGACATCCCCGGCCACGGCCTCCGCTGCCGCCATGCGCCCTCCGCTGGCCCCCCTTCCGGCAGAGGACAGCGGACTCTGCCGTCATCTTCCACATGTAGAGCCCCCCCCACGATAGTTGTCTTGGGTCCCCCATAGCGGGTGTCCTGTGAGTGAGATGACGAGGGAATACAAGCCTCGGTGCAGTAGTGAAGACAAGCTGGGTGATGCCGTGCAAGCGCCGTCATCACGCAAAGTGCCCTGCAGCAGCGCCGAGACACCTCCCCAGCGCCGTCATCACGCAAAGTGCC
>LGRX02019720.1:0-12766 GCA_001247695.2 Cymbomonas tetramitiformis | reverse complement strand
AAACTGACATTATCATGTGTCATTTTTGGATTTATATATATTTCATAAAAATCAGGGTTTATTGATATTCATGCGCGAAATAGGGATACATAAAGGCAACAAGCTAGAAAAGTGCAGTATGCGTACAATGAAAACACCGAAATATGCATACATGTATCATTCTTTATTCAAATGTTTACGAGCAGAGTACTTTTCACCCTATACCGTCGAGGCATGACTGATACTAATAGTCAGGGCGGTCGACAAATCCTGCTAATTTATTCAGCATTCTCTTCGGTCTCTTCTCCTAATTTATTCAGCAATTTCTTCTGCTTCGTCATCCGACGACTCAACAGTGGCTGCTTCCTTCCCCTTCCTCGTCGGGTCACTCTTCTTTTTTGGCTTCGTCTCGGCATCCTGATCGGGCTCGGCGTTGAAATTGGTCAGCCGTTGCTGCGCAGTGCTGACCATGTACGGGTCGTGGTCGAAACCGATCGCGTTCAAACCACACCTCATGGCGGCCATGGACGTTGAGCCGACGCCGCAGCAACCGTCGAGAATCCAGTTGAGTGGATGGCCGTCGTCATCCACCATCCACCGAGCATGTGGCACTGAATCAGCTCCATCAACAGAGATTGGGGTTTCTGATGGTTATTGACGACTTTACCGTCGCGTTTGAACATCTGGTGAACGACCGGGAAGCCGCGCATAAGTGACGCGCGGCTGTAACGTTCAGCGTCCCCCAGCTCAAAGTTGTACATCCACTGCGGCTTTTTAAAAGACTCCCCCGCGGCATCGCTCTTTACATGGTACCCCAGGACCCCACATTCAAGGTCATTGAAGCGTACGGTCTTGTTGGGGTTCATGTGCACGTTCCCCTTGTGCCAGAAGAACCGCTCCGCGCGGCCGGAGCAGTACTTGTCAATCACCTCCAGAAAATCGTTTTGTTGGGCGAAACCGCAAAAGAAAGCGAATGTCCATGCCGGGGCGGTGGTCCTGGCGTTGAAAGCCTCCAGGAACCTTTGCGCGTCCTCCTTGGTCATCGCGTCGGGAGTCTTCTCCTTGTCGAGCGCGTAATTGCCGTCGATGACCGCCCCCGTGAAGGGAAGTCTCGGGATGTCCATGCCGCCCTTGACGATCATCCAACGAGGGTACATCGTCACGTCCTCCAGATGTGTGGGCTCGTCTTTCTCCAGCTCCGCCTCTCCTTGAACCTTAGGCTCCGGCCCTTCGGTCCGCGCCTCCCGATGCAGTTTGATGTCGACTTTCACCTCGACCTGTTGCAAGCCTTGAATGTGAGCCGCGCTTGGCGCCTGCGCTTCTTTGAAATTGAATTCTTTCTGCGCGTTTTCGATTGGTGAAAATCGCTAGCGGAACTTCCACGACCCCCCGGCGCGCTACCCGCCCTTCGCGGATTGCAAGCAGCCGATCAAGGACTCGATTTTCTCTTGAGAGCTCCAGTAGGTGGTGAACTCCGTCTTGAATTCGTCCCAGGTTTGCAACCCTGCCGCGGACACCAAATGCTTCTGCACCATGCGTTCCTTCTTGAACTGGCTTATCATATTGCCCCCCTCCTTTAGTGAGATCTCCTTCTCATCAATAATCATGAGCAGATACGTGTCCATCTTGTCGAACTCCGCATCCCCCGCCAAGCCGCTCAAGTTAATCCAGAACGTCATACCCATGGCTTTGGCATTGTGGAGAAACTGAGCATCTGAGCTTCTTCCACCAAAATGCCTGCCCCTCTAGACGAGCCCCCCGCTCCGCCCCCGCCTCCTCGTTCCACTTCGCCTTCCACCTATAAGTCGGAAAAAAACATTTTTAGCATGTCTCAAAATATAGAAAAGAATGCTTTGGGAGGGAAACCACTTTTTGAAGCAGAAGCAAAAAACAATTTACCTGTTGGTTGGAGGTGGCCTTTTTGCCAGCTTTCTTGGCGGGTCCGCTAGCGGGCGAAGATGTGGCCTTGCGTTTTTTGGTCTTCGAAGCCAAAGGGTTTTTCATGCCCTTCAGGTCAAACCTTCTGTAAGCGTCCATGACTTTAACGCAGAGGTCCCAGAGCTTGCAGGTGAAGGCGACGAACGCGTCGTTCCCTTGCTCGGTCAAAGGTAGACCGGTGACAAAGTCCACACCCACGTCCTGCCAGTTTCGCGAGGGGATCGAATGCGGGTTAAGCAGTCCATCAGGGTATGACGATCGGGGTTTCACAGCCTGGCAAGTGGGGCAGGACGCCACCCAAGCCCCCACATCATCCGAGGCGTGCTTCCACCAGAATCGACGAAGAACCCTTTCAAGTGTCTTGTCGCGCCCTGTGTGACCCGCTGCCAGGGAGTCGTGGGCTTCGCGGAACACAATCTCCCGGAGGGGCGAGTCCTCACCCAGGACCAGCTGGTAGTGCCCCCGCAGCTACCCGCCACAGCACTTCGCCAACAATGCAGAAGTGCTTCGTGCTGAACAGACTATTGGGAATAAATGAATCTCGATCGTCGTCTAAAAACCTTCATTTTGACACAATTTTCGTCGTCTAAAAGTTATTGCCACGTCATCTGAAAAGCGCCACGTAAGCGACACGTAAGTCGTCCCGCAATTTTTATTACAAAATATTACTGGAATTATTTATTTGTGCATGATACTTTCGTACTCGGCGAGTCCCGGTAGATTTTTTTGTTGCATTTTTGTTCATATGCGTGCATATCATTTACAAGTATGCAAATATGGGTACATCCATGTGCAATTTAGGCCAACATGCACGGTACACGTTTATGAATGTGCGTATATAGGTGCTTCAATTCCCGTAAAATAAGTTGCAACTGAGATGGGTACTAGCATATGATACACAAATCTATACCATCATACAAATTTATTCAAAATACACCAAATATTTGTCTATGATGTCTTCTAGGCAAGAGATTTCGATCATTTCACCGTGCTAAGGCTACTATATTGCTGATACATTGGAATCTATATCTTCAATCCACAATTATTTGCGGTACTTGTAGGTTTTATTTCCCTCGATAGCGAGGTAACGTTGACGGCAATGTTGACGCTCTATCGGAAAACATAAATGGCAGAGCTTTATTGGTCAAGGCAATTGCATCGCACGCAATATAGGTCGATTTCCTCTTCTCGTTGATGCCGCGGAATAATAAGCGCCCAAGTGACGTCGATTGGAATGACCAGTGTCCTTGGGGTAACCCATTCGTTCCCTATTGGGCTCTGGTCGGGATAAAGTTCCGGTTCTTGAAGGTCAAAAAACATGTATTTCCGAATTCTCCAGGTGTAGCGCCACCAAACGATCCCTAAGTCCTGTCGGACATGTCTGTCCTCGTAGGGGATGTTTAAGAACTTACATATCATCCAGCTGTCTACATTGCATTGAGGACATCGCATGTGGACCATTCCATGTGTATTGATAGCGTCTGCAGTGGCTTCATCGCGATCGCGTGTCCCATAAACTCCGAATCGTAGAATTGAAGGCATAACGTGGCCACGATATTGCAGGATTTTATACCTGTAGATAACAATGCTTGCAAGGTGATTAGCAGTTGAAGCGAGCGTCGCCCATAGCAAAAGTCGAAAATATAAATTGTGAGGATAAATGTGGAGCTATAATACCTGCAGATGGCGATGCTTTCAAGGTAAGCAGCAGATGTTTGAAGGTATGGTTGAAGGTGCGTATGTTAGAAGAAACAGGGGGAAATGAATCTTCAAGGGTCGGGCAAGAGCTTTTGTACCTGGTCGTGAGTGGACCGCGGGTCGTGCAAGAGTAGTGTACTTTTGGTCCAATCAAATTCGTATATCTCGCACATGCGGGATCACTTAGTCGCCGATTTTTTAATCAAAGACAAAAACACAACCGAGGCAGAAAACCCCATACACAGGCACATCAGCATATCGGCAAGAAACACAAGCCATTGACGAATGAACATTATACACTTCTACCACATTGTTAACATATGTTTAAGTATACTATTCTTATCGAAAAGTAGTCGAAAATCTAACCCTCGGGAGGTTGCAATCCTAAGTCTTACTCGAAATCAAAGTGGAATCAAGATAACATTCTGACTCGTAGCCGCCGTGGTTTCGTTGACGGTAACGTTACGGCTGAACCTGTCGGAACTTGAACCGAAAGGCAAGGTCGTTTCGAAACACACATCGAAAATACCCCAACGTGCATTTGTTGCCTTCCGCATTCCTGCACATATAACATTCATTGTAGTTCCTCCACAACATTCGAACAGTCATACCATGAGGAAGATAGTCAAAATTCCTCATTCTCATTCTGGGGGCAGTAGGGCATGTTGCATACATGCCAAGAACATAGGCAACAATACATTCTCGCTTGGATGGCATGGTTGGATGAGGTGGCAGGTGAAGAAAGAAAAGTGCCAAGCTGAAAAGTGAGTTGTGAGGACAAGGTAGGTGCTTAAATATCTCAGTAGTGTGGCCGTCGTGATTTCAGTTGGCCAATCAAATGACCTCTTTCAGGTGGGTCGGATCGAAGGCCCGCATGTCACAAACATAGCATGTCACAACATTGGAAATGTGAAACGTCGATAACAATTTCATTCAAAATATGTTCGAATACAATTATATTTAACGGTGTTCCAACGATAAGTCAATTTGCTCAATGACAAAGCTATATGCTGTCGCTATATAGCATCAATTCATCCGACGGAACTTGACCCAAGAGCTAAGCTCCTCTCTGAACACACGACAAAAAGGCTGAGTGAGCATTCCATGCCTTCGCCGTCGACGCATTGTGTATTGTAGTTCTGCCACAACGTTTGGATAGTCATACCCGGCGGAAGAAGAACTGTACTGCTGCATGGGTAAGACTCCCCGTGATTTTTGGCAAACTGGTCGATGTATGTGAAAACAGACTGCCGCTTGGATGGCATGACTATGGTAGAAGTAGAAGCAGGTGCGTCGCTGACGGGAAAAGGGGGCAAATGAGTAGTTTAGGCAAGAAATAGAGCTTATGATCTTGGAAAGTCTTGGACCTGCCGAATTATTAGCCTATCAGATACCCGGTACTAGTCCGCTCGGATCGAAGGACCTACAAGTACATATCTACTATTATTTTGCGACGAAGGCGTGTCTGCGAAGTCCATGATTATCCTGTCTGCATTGCCAATCATTCTATGAAAGCAACCTCTGAAGTATGCTTTTCGGGCACCTTAACTTGCAGATGCACATCATCAACCGACCAAACGGAGTGAGACGGTAAAATGGATAAGAATATACAAAATCTGGAGCGTGTAAGTTGGAGTGTACAAACCCCATTCTTGCTGTATACTTCTGAAAGTGAGGGGTTTTGAAAATTGTGGCGTCCCGCATTTCAATGCGCACCGAGGTAACGATTTGCCCGCCAGATATCTGCTGTCTCACGACGGGGCGACCCTTTGGCCGACCTGCAAAACATGCGACGCATTGGATTTCCCAAAAGGCTAGAAACTGCAGGTAGTCCCCATAGGACCAAGCACTCATGGAATTCCGTTCTGCTGGATGCCGCGTATCCCCCGGGTACTTAAACAAAGGTCGGCATCTTGCATATGGCTGTCCTAATATATGACCCCTTGCAAAACGACAGAAAAACTTATGCCGTGCGTAATCAGCTTTCCGACAAGTTTGGGGGGCTTTGCAGTAATTCGCAAGATAGCAGCCGGTACACGTTGCAAGTTGTGAACGATCTTGAAGCCCGCAGTGCAGGCAAACTGGGTACAAAAATTTCATCCGTAAAGGCAGATTATCATGCACGCTTGCGTCATACATTTGAAATTGTATCTTATGTTCCTCTTCCATCGATTTCTTGAGCGCTAGTTCTGAGGGCGAGGACTCTTCAGGGAACCATAGTAACCAAACGTTTTTATCTGGATTTTCCTTCCGCAAAGTAGCAAGTATTGTCATTGGAATTGATTGAACTGAGATGGATGGGAATAAAGGTGCGTCGATGAAGTGTCGAGCGGGGAAATGATTTTGGAAGAGAGGGGAATAGGTTTCATACCTCAATGGTCGTCGTGGTACCGCTCAACTTCATTTAACCAATATAATCAGGCAATCACAATGAAAGCGGAGGCATGTCACCCGCCCCATAAATGACATCGGTTCCACAACAACATATGTCGCCAATACTTTTGGAGAATATACTTTATTTACAATTGTCATATCAAGATATACCATACGTGTTTCATCAGCGTACTTCTGCACTGAGACAATAGGTTATTAAGACTATCAACAAATATTGACCTAGGTGCTGGCACCATGTCCTAGCAGGGAAATCATCATTGCCTAGCGAGCTTTACTTTTCTTGTTCTGATCGGATCCCGGATTTCCGCCTGGTGCCACTTTCCGCTTAGGTATAGGCCCCGCCTTCTTGGCGGCCTCAGCCTTCTGTTTCTTGGCGGCCTTGTCGGCCTCGGCCTTCTGTTTCTTGGCGGCATCCTCCTGTTTCTTGGCGGCCTTGACGGCCTCGGCCTGCTGCCGCTTGGCGGACTTGTCGGCCTCGGCGGCCTCGGCCTGCTGTTTCTTGGCGGCCTTGGCGGCCTCGGCCACCTGCTGCTTGGCGGTCTTGGCCTCGGCGGCCTCGGCCTGCTGTTTCTTGGCGGCCTTGGCGGCCTCGGCCTCCTGCTGCTTGGCGGCCTTGGCGGCCTCGGCGGCCTCGGCCTGCTGTTTCTTGGCGGCCTTGGCGGCCTCGGCCTCCTGCTGCTTGGCGGCCTTGGCGGCCTCGGCCTCCTGCTGCTTGGCGGCCTTTTCCGTTTCCCTCATTTCGACCGCCGTCTTCTTCTCCCGCTCCTTCTCGACTTTCTCTTGCTCTTTACGATGTGCCTCTCTCTGCCTTTTCACCTCGTCGTATTCCTGCTTGCTCAACACTTCGTCGGCCAAAGAAAAATCCATCAGGAAACCTAATGCGCTCTTTCGCTGAGTCGACCATACCTTGCTCCCTGCATCCAAGACACCAGCACTTGTTAAAACCGATATACAAAGTATTTTTCAAAAAATGGATGTAGACATGAATGCTTACCTATCGAAAGCGACGGAACCCAATCCCAACATGTTGGCGGCTACCGAAGTGGTCCCCGAATCCCAGCACGCATCCAAGATGAAGTGATAATCGTGATGAAGAGGTAACACCCCCTCGTACGCAGATTTCCCCCTCGCTTCCCCCTCTAACTCAGGACCTCGCATATGGATATTGATGAGGTCGTGGATGAGCTTCAGCGGCTTCTGGTGTTTGTTAATTCTTTTAACCTCGGAGTTAATGGCGAATTTCGACGAGTGTACAGGGGCATATTCCCAGGTGTTGGTTCGGCAAGAAGCCACGAACTGCTTATCGCCGACATCACTATCCGCATTCTCCTCCTCACCGAGAACTCTAATCAAGTTCTTCATCCAGGGAAGCCTTTTATGCACGGCTGGGTGGGTTTCGTCTGCGAGAGCAATCAGCGCTGCTTAGTCAGATTGCCCATGCTTTGACGCCAAAAGGCAATCACAGAATTGTACGTAACTTAACATCTACGGACCTGTAGGTGTTGCTTCCTTGACGTAGTAACACAAGACAAAGCACTCCATACGGTTGGCGTAGTTCCGTGGCGCAACGCCGGATTCCAAGGGCATCATGTTCGATCTGCTCAAAGGTTTCACCCAGAACATCTTTTCGGCGTTCCCGTGGCAAAACTGCTTGGCGGCTTCGAAGAACTCGTGGTGTTGTTGGAAGCCACAGAAACATCCCCCTACCCAATCATCACACGTGGTCAAATTGTTGAAGTTGTGTAGGAATTGCTTGAACTCTCCCGCTAAGAGAGGTTTCGGGAACCATTTCTTGTTCGAGTCCAGAGCATACTCGCAATCCATAATGAAACCGGTGAATGGAAGCCTGGGAAGAGTCGTGAAGGATTCGGGTGATGCGGGCTCCAGCAGAAAGTCCTTCTTGAAAACCAACTGCGGAATCTTGTGAGTGTAGAAGTAGTCATCATCGTCGACTTGCTGGCCCTCAGGAACGTTTGACAATATTCGATAACTCACACCTGTGTGCAATGTAAACGATTAGTAATTACATAGCTACGGTGCACAAATGGAATATGAAACCGAGATACGCACCTGAAAGATCCTTTAGGAGGTTTTCCGCAGTCGATGCTGTCGTCGACCCGATTTTCAGCAACATCCTGCTCTCGATATTATTCCAGTAGAACTTTATATCCTTCGGAATGTTTTTGATCAGTTTCTCTATCTTCTCCTCGTGCCGCTGTTTTTCTTTTGCAGGCCGGTGTTCAAATTGAAATTTCCGGTTCTCCTGCTCGTTCTTGCAGGAGACCTTCGGGGGCACCACTCCCGCCTGGTACAGTTGTAAACAAACCCCGTTGTTAATTGAACGCGCAAGCCGATATGGAAAAAAATCAGATATCGTGAAGGACGACCAGAGGGCGCAACTTAGGTAAATTACCTTCAGTAATGTACGTATTTCTCTCTCATCCCCAGCCCCTGGGAAAACTTCGCAAAACTTCCCCCAGACTTGTTCTGGGTTGGGAAACGTAAAGGTGTCAAGCTTCTTTTGCAGCGCAATGATTTCTGCATCCAGCTCACCGTACGTCATCTTACGTGCCCAGAACTTCGACTCGGGAGCACCGGGATCCACGACAGCATCCACTGGTTTCCTTTCCTTAGGTATGGGATACCCATCTTCATCTAGGTAAGGAATGAAGCAGGGTGCATCTATGTCGTATATGTCGTTTTCGAACCCTCCCGGTTGTGTTTGCAGAAAGAGCTGCATAGAATGCCGGTTTTTCTTGAGAAAGCTCAGTTGCCGGTAGGCCGGTGTCGATTCCAAGGAGGTTGTTATGTTGAATCGTTTACGAGCCTCTGAGGCAAGCAGCATTAGGTTCTCTCGAACATTGTTGAGAGTCTTGATCTCGGCGATACGGTTGATCATATCTTTGACCGGGTACTTCCGTTCGATGACGGCTTCGTCGACGAGGTCAGTGATCTCACGTAAGTGTCCTTCGGTCAAGGGGGCCCAGCTTTCATAGAACCCCTTCGGCAGATCATGGTAGACGATCGGCTTTCCGGCTGTGGGGTCCCATTTAGGTTGCTCGGTCGTTGGTGCGTTGAGGTCAGTTGTGCCGGTCGACATACCGATTGAACGTTTACGCTTATTGCGAGATGACCCAACCGTGGCCAAGGTCGTCTCCGTGGCGTCTTCATTGTCCGGGTCACCTCCCTCTAGCAAACCTTCATTGTGGGCCTTCATCACTGAAAGCGGAAACATGAAATACCAAATCGTCAGTTAGCTACTGCAAAAACACCTAAGAGCAAATAAGAATAATGTCGGGACGGAATTCACAAAAATGGCAGCACCTCTCTGAAGTTGTTTGAACAACTGGTACGATTGCACCGAGATAGCCCAAGCAGCCCAATGCGTGTTCTTCTTGTCTGCATTCAGCTTCTGGTGATTGAACACCTGCGTCTTCAGCGCCGCTTCGAATTCGGGATTCAAGTTCTGCTTCGGCGGCACCCGACGGTATTTCAAGTTCTCAAAACTCTTCATTCCAGCGTCTCTCTCGCTGGGTTCGGCCATCAGTTTCTCCACGTGTTTTCGCATGCCAAGAATGATCTCCGTCATGTTGCGGTGCTTCATGTAGGCGTCAATGTTGTTCTGCTCATTCCCAAGCTGCGTGCGCAAACGAATTGCACGGATCATGACTAAAGCTGAGAAGCTGGCCGACCGTAAACCTCCCTAAACACTTGAGTATGTAAGCCCTGAGAAGCACCTGAGAAAACTGGCATGAGTGAGACACACCTGATTCATTTCGATGGCGCTCAAGTTCATGAAGAGACGGCATTCGATGAACTGAAACGCTTCCGTTCGATTTTCATGGTTTGCGTGCTTTGCTTCATCCGCCTTGACGCAGCGACGCTTTGCCTCCAGCAAATGCTGATGTCCAAAGCAGGTGAATCTGTAGAATAACAAAGAAAGTGTAAGTTGGAACACATATGCATGCATCCATCAACGCAATGGGTCTTACCTGTATCTGCCTTTCCCGATGTCCGCCCAAACGAATGCCTCTGGGTTGGTGCTTGTTGCATCTTGTTGATTCTCTATGACGGAAATCAGGGCTGGAGATCCCGAACCGGTGTGTGGGTTCCAGTACATCATTTCGGCAATAGCCTGGGCGTGATGTTCGTCCAGTGGTCGAGGGCGATGCGCTCCTTCTGCATCATCGATGTACTGGATGGGGATTCTCCACGATGTCGCACATGGATTATTAGTGTCGACCAACTTATGCATGTCATCGATTTCCCCGATGGCCCACATAAGCAACGTATACTTGGTTTTAGTAATGCACATACACCATCAAAAAAAGCAATGGTCGTATAAGTAAATCTCAGGAGGGAAGATGCATACTTGCGAATGGCAGCCTGCTTTTTTTGCTCATCTGCCTCGGTTTCATCGGCGGTCTTCGGAGTCTTTGAAGGGGACACAATCTCCTCATCACCCTGCTCCATGATGAATGCAGGAATTGGCCGCTGCGGAGTTCCAGCTGCAGGAGATACAAGGCCCGCTGATGGGAGAGGGCTTGCCGCTGATGGCCCTGGAGCAGGGCTTGCCCCTGATGGCCCTGCACCTGCAGGGTTTGCCCCTGATGGCCCTGCACCTGCAGGGTTGCCCCTGATGGCCCTGCACCTGCAGGGCTTGCCCCTGATGGCCCTGCACCTGCAGGGCTTGCCCCTGATGGCCCTGCACCTGCAGGGTATGCCCCTGATGGCTCTGCACGTGCAGGGCTTGCCTCGCAGGAACCTGAAGGGCTTATTCCAGAGAGTCTTCGAGATTTACGAGTGAGAGGTGTAGTTTCAATTGAAGGAGGTGTAGCCGTTTTTGTATATGGTAGTTTACGACCCGTATCGTCTCCACCAACTGCAGGTTGCGTTGGCACCTCAGCTTCAGCTTCAGCTTCAACCTCAGCTTCAGATGGAGGCCCGTCACTATCGAAACCTTCTCACAGCACAAAAGCAAATCAATTCTCAGTATTTGAATACATATATCATTTTTGTGACCTAAGACGGAGAGCGAAGGAGAAAGGGAGATAGAGAGGGAGAGATGTTTTATATCGGCTCACCGGCATCGCCTTCAGGGTTGGCAACTTGTTGCGTTGGAACCTCAACATCAGATGGAGGCCCGTCACTATCGGAACCTTTTCACAACACAAAAGCAAATCAATTCTCAGTATTTGAATACATATATCATTTTTGTGACCTAAGACGGAGAGCGAAGGAGAAAGGGAGATAGAGAGGAGAGATGTTTTATATCGGCTCACCGGCATCGCCTTCAGGGTTGGCAACTTGTTGCGTTGGAACCTCAACATCAGATGGAGGCCCGTCACTATCGGAACCTTTTCACAACACAAAAGCAAATCAATTCTCAGTATTTGAATACATATATCATTTTTGTGACCTAAGACGGAGAGCGAAGGAGAAAGGGAGATAGAGAGGGAGAGATGTTTTATATCGGCTCACCGGCATCGCTTTCGAGTGCCGAGTTGGCAACTGGTTGCGTTGGCACCTCAGCCAAAGATTGAGGAAGAATCACACTAGGAAGGATTTCTGTTAAAAACTGTTAATGATGTGTTAAAAAATGTTAATCGAGTGTTAAATAGTGTTAATGTGGAAACTGGGTGTTAATCAAGTGTTAATACGCGAAAAATTTCATAATGGGCTATATTATAGGCGGAAAAGTGTTAATGAGGTGTGAAGAAAGTGTTAAACGTTGGCGAGGGAGTGTTAATGGGACAGTTCAGGAGTGTTAACGGAAGGCTGCATCTGTTAATCGCGGTATAATCACGCTGCTGCGAATTATATTGGAGCCAGAACACACGCCTGTTTCGCCGATGCATTTGAAAAGTGTTAATACCCAGCGCAGCCACCGTGATGTGGGTGTCCTGGCGAGATAATCATTTCAAAATGCAGTCGCCACTGACAACGCCCATACCCATCGACGATCGACAGGATCATCTACGGTAGATATAGGTGCATCCGCGAACACCAAACGCATGAAGACCTTATTAAGACCTATCTAGCTACGTACGTAGGATGGAACGATAGTTGGACGTAGGTAGCTTGCGAAATCATTTCTGAGCTGACGTTCTGCCCGAGCAGACCAGCATATATAATATATTTGTTACGAGAGAAACCCGAGTCTGTAAAATTTGTAAGGTGCCAAATCGTTGCACGTCGCTGTTACGTATATTTTTATCCACACGTTTATAGACTGCAAACCAAAGGGTGGGGTTGCGTGGTGTTCGTTCATAACAGATGGATGACCAGTGGAGCGCAAACTTGGCGACTGCTGGAAAGCAACCGCGAACTGCTACTAACGCGGTAAGTGCAGATTGTGGAACAGAATCTTCGTTTATTTTAAGTGTGAGTAAACTGATGCGGGCGATGTTCAGGCTCCCGGTGGCGCACATCCGGGCGCGGGGTTAGTTGGGCCCGCTAAGGTAAACGCCGGCACCGGAGCATTTATGCAAGCCTCTTGTCCCTGTTTTTTAAGGGTGTTCTTCGTATAAGCCGGAGGTCACGCTGGGGACATACCGTCGCCAGCGTGGCCTGCTTCTGGTTGGTTGAAGTGTTTCATTTTCGTGTTCACCGGGTTTCATTTTTTTACATGTGTTGAAGCCTCTGCGGACCGTGTAGCGCGTGCGCTGATCGCCAACGGGCCGGTCGCGCAACGATGCGGCGGTTATGCAAGCCTCTTGTCCCTGTTTTTTTAAGGGTGTTCTTCATATAAGCCGGA
>LGRX02019718.1:0-10767 GCA_001247695.2 Cymbomonas tetramitiformis | reverse complement strand
CCCGGCAGCTCCGACGCCATTCCCTGCATCTCCCATCCCACATGCATCAGCCTCTCTCCGCATTTCCCATTGCCCACCTCTCTGCATGCGACATATCAGCTTGAACCCTCCCTCCCCCATCACGCACATGCACCCCTCTCATACTCACCATCGATATTAAGTGTATGCAGCTTGCAGTTTGCATCTCGAAGTGCCACCGCTAGCGCCTCCGCCCCTGCAGCTCCGACGTAATTGTCTGCATCTCCCACCCACGTCCCATCCCACATGCATCACCTGCTCTCCGTATCTCCCATTGCCCACCTGTGTGCATGCGACATATCAGCTTGAACCCTCCCTCCCCCATCACGCACATGCACCCCTCTCACACTCACCAGCGATATCAAGTGTATGCAGCTTGCAGTTGGCATCTCGAAGTGCCGCCGCTAGCACCACCGCCCCTGCAGCTCCGACGCCATTCCCTGCATCTCCCACCCCACATGCATCAGCCGCTCTCCGCATTTCCCATTGCCCACCTCTCTGCATGCGACATATCAGCTTGAACCCTCCCTCCCCCATCACGCACATGCACCCCTCTCATAATCACCATCGATATTAAGTGTATGCAGCTTGCAGTTTGCATCTCGAAGTGCCGCCGCTAGCGCCTCCGCCCCTGCATCTCCGACGTGATTCCCTGCATCTCCCACCCACATCCCACCCCACATGCACCAGCCTCTCTCCGCATCACCCATCGCCCACCTCTCTGCATGCGACATATCAGCTTGAACCCTCCCTACCCCATCACGCACATGCACCCCTCTCACACTTACTAGCGATATTAAGTGTATGCAGCTTGCAGTTGGCATCTCGAAGTGCCGCCGCTAGCACCACCGCCCCTGCAGCTCCGACGCAATTGTCTGCATCTCCCACCCCACATGCATCAGCTGCTCTCCGTATCTCCCATTGCCCACCTCTGTGCATGCGACATATCAGCTTGAATCCTCCCTCCCCCATCACGCACATGCACCCCTCTCACACTTACAGGCGACTTGAAGTGTATGCAGCTTGCAGTTGGCATCTCCAAGTGCCGCCGCTAGCGCCACCGCCCCTGCATCTCTGACGTCATTTACTGCATCTCCCACCCACATCCCACCCCACATGCATCAGCCGCTCTCCATATCTCCCATTGCCCCCCGTTGTGCATGCGACATATCAGCTTGAACCCTCCCTCCCCCATCACGCACATGCACCCCTCTCATACTCACTGGCGATATCAAGTGTATGCAGATTGCAGTTTGCATCTCGAAGTGCCGCCGCTAGCGCCTCCGCCCCTGCAGCTCCGACGCCATTCCCTGCATCTCCCACCCACGTACCACCCCACATGCATCAGCCGCTCTCCGTATCTCCCACTGACCACCTCTCTGGATGCGACATATCAGCTTGAACCCTCCCTCCCCAATCACGCACATGCACCCCTCTCACACTTACTGGCGACTTGAAGTGTATGCAGCTTGCAGTTGGCATCTCGAAGTGCCGCCGCTAGCGCCTCCGCCCCTGCATCTCCGACGTGATTCCCTGCATCTCCCACCCACGTCCCATCCCACATGCATCACCTGCTCTCCGTATCTCCATTGCCCACCTGTGTGCATGCGACATATCAGCTTGAACCCTCCACCCTCCCCCATCACGCACATGCACCCTCTCACACTCACCAAGCGATATCAAGTGTATGCAGCTTGCAGTTGGCATCTCGGAGGTCCCGCCCCGCTAACTACCCACCGCCCTGCAGCTCCGACGTCATTCCTGCATCTCCCACCCCTGGCCATCAGCCGCTCTCCATATTCCCATTAGCCACCTCTCTGCATGCGACATATCAGCTTGAACCCTCCCTCCCATCACGCACATCACCCCTCTCATAATCCACCATCGATATTAAGTGTATGCAGCTTGCAGTTTTGCATCTCGAAGTGCCGCACAGCTGGCGCCTCCGCCCACCATCTCCGACGTGATTCCTGCATCTCCACCCACATCCACCCCACATCTGGCCTCTCTCCATTCACCCTCAGCCCACCCCTCTCTGCATCGACATATCAAGCAGACCCTCCATCCCCCATCCACTTTTTATGCCCTCTCACACTTACAGGCGACTTGAAGTGTATGCAGCTTGCAGTTGGCATCTCCAAGTGCCGCCGCTAGCCACCAGCCTGCATCTCTGGCGTCGTACCCATCTTTCACACATCCACCCCCATCCGTCCGCGCTCCGCTATCTCCCATGCCCCCGGCTGTGCATGCGGCATATCGGCAGACCCTCCTCCCCATCACGCTTTTACCCCTCTCATACTCACCAGCGATATTAAGTGTATGCAGCTTGCAGTTTATCTCGAAGTGCCGCCGCTAGCGCCCCTCCACCCCGGCATCTGAGACGTCATTCCCTGCATCTCCCACCCACGTCCCACCCCACATGCATCAGCTGCTCTCCGTATCTCCCATTTCCCACCTCTGTGCATGCGACATATCAGCTTGAACCTTCCCTCCCCCATCAAGCACATGCACCCCTCTCACACTCACCAGCCATATTAAGTGTATGCAGCTTGCAGTTGGCTTCTCGAAGTGCCGCCGCTAGCGCCTCCGCCCCGGCATCTCCGACGTCAGTCCCTGCATCTCCCACCCACATTCCACCCCACATGCATCAACCTCTCTTCGCATATTGCGATATTGCATATCATCGAGAGGACAGGGCAAACCTTGTACGTCGAAAGAGACACTCTCGGCTTTCGAGCTAAGTCGCTGCACGAGGCCCGCTCCTTGGTGTTCGTTGACATACACAAGCGGCCCGCCCTCCATGCGCAGGCTCCTCAGACGACCCAGTCCGACCAGAATAGCTTCCACCTCACGCCACTTCTCACGAAGTTGCTGACACCCGGAGATATCGACGGCTTTGAAAGGCGCACCTCGAGTAATTGCCCTTTGGACCTGCAAGACTCCCCCGCGAGATGCTCACTCAGGCCGTGGCTCTCCCGACGGCTGTTAGCCCCAGTTCTTCATGCTCATGGAGTACCAGGACACATCACACTTGTTTCGAAAACGAAAACGAATGTTTCACCGATTAGGGGGCTGAGGTGAAAAAAACACAGCTATACACACAATTGATATTCTGTGAAAGCTGCGCCAGGTGTGCAGTCACTTGTTTGCTTCTGATCCACACTTTGCATCAAGTTGTGACATGACGGTCACCCAAGCAGGTGGAAAGAAGGATTGACACCATCAGCTCGGGACCGATGCAACAAAAATGGGATGGAGACGCGCCAGGGTCCGCAGCACGGGCACGTCGACTTTCAAGCAATCTGACAGACGGAGATGTTCGGTAATGATGACTTTTTCCACGAGCTCTTTGCCGCGCTTGCTCACGCTTCCCAGCATTGCTTGGTTTTTGGCTCGTAAGTTGTTGAGGACGAGTCCCCCCACGCCAGGCACGCTCAACAAGTCCCATAGTGTGATCGAAGCTGAAGCATATCTTCGCGGCGGAGGTGGCCTCATCAGGAACGTGCTGCCGGACACTATATTTTGCAGTTTGCCTAGGATTGAGACCCACCGACACACCTCCGCGATCTTGAGGTCAAGTGCTCCATGCCGCGCCCTTGGCAACTCCATGCACTATGCCAGTAGATGTGCCGACAAATCGCGGTTTCGTCGCATACACCAGACCAGATGAGAACGGTCTGTGCGTTTGCCGCTCTATGCTCTTATTTGATTCTCCTCAAAATCTGGGCGATGAAGTGGGGTACAGATTTGGACGTCGAGGACTTGGTCGCCGAGAAGTGTTGCAAAGATGATATGCAAACAATACAGCCGCAATTGTCTACAAAGTGGAGGGCATGCACCCCTTGACGGGATGGACACTCTATCACTTGTGCTGTGGGCGCGGGGAAGGCTGCAGCTCAGGGCGTCCCTATGGGATGCTGCTCCCGATGCGGGGTGCTGCTCAACGGGGCATACTGGGTCGTCGACAAACACACGTCAATATAACTTCCCGCCAGCGCGTCTCTCAATTCCCTCGCGTCAGCCCAACTTGCCCATTGCACTTTCCATACATATACAACGTGGTATGTACGTGTGTGCTTAGCTTTCCGCCCATATCCAAATGGTTTACATCCTAGCCATCAAGCCACCTGAGAAATCCTGTTGGGCTGCACTATGTACTCACGCCGGGGATCAAACGCTTCAGCATCCACTTCGGGACATTCATCCGGACTCTCCGGAGCTCTAAGGAGAACGAGACCCCCTAACCCCCACTGACACACCTAAGCACATCTGATTCTGCCTCGCCTGCGCGTTGAAACCACCCGCCTGGCAGCCTTGAACCAACGCGTTAGTGCCGACTGCTTTCGATTGAGGCTCTTGATCCAAAGCGGTTGCTATGCAGCCGACAAAATTGCAAAAATATCATATCATACAAGCGGGGATATACAACCATTTGCTGCACACTATATACCCCGGATAATTCTATCACCAACGGTGTGGCGCGATGCAACGAGGTGCTTCGATGCTCGGGTGAGAACACACCTAAGGCTTACGACACCTCGACATCGTTGGCGCTAAGATTTGCATGCAAAGCCTCGCGAGATTATGGCTCGGCGACAGATCCCTACAGTACAGCCAAGGGAAAGCGCACGAAAAGATTCAGAGACTCTTCGTTGACTGACACGATTGATGATAACTGCATGCACGCACTTTTATCTCTATGACGGTTTGCCCTCCAATTCTGGAGGGAACCCCACGCCAGGGGCAGTGATTCAGCTTGCATTGTGCGAGAAGTAGCGTAGGGCCCATAGCTACTCTTGTTCCCAGAGTTTCTCCGAGCGCGGCCGCTGCGCGGCCTGCGACACGCGAGGGTCGACGTTACAGTTGATGGAAGAGGCTCGGAGAAACTTATGGACCCCACAGAGTTACAAACCCTAAATGTCTATTTTCGTCCATAAGCTCTGGGGACAAGAGTAGGCCCATAGCCATATTTCGGTGCACAGGGGTCGAGTAGGCCCCTTGGGATAATTTGTACGCCGTGGGCGGGCTAAGGGGGGCGAGAAAAACCTGCAAAAATTTTGCAGAATTTCTGGGGTCAAGTCATAGAAGTCCGGAGGGGGTAATCAGTGTGGTGGGTGGGTGAACCGCTGAAGGTAGGCTATCGAGTGATTCCCTTGATGGAGGGTGTGCGAGCTTACCGGGCGGATAGTCCACAAGACATGCCTATAAGTCCCCTGAGGGGTGGGGGGTGGAGGGGTGGGAGAATAGTGGGATGACAGCCCGTGGCTTGGCACTCGCGAGAGGTCTACGCGACTGAGTAAAAAATGGTATCGATTTTCTGAAAAAATTGGACCGTCATAGAGATATCGACCCAACTTCAAAATCGACATCCCCGCTGGGAAATCGTCATAAGTTATCTACTTGACCCTAGGGAAGTCCAATCGACCCCTTTTGGGTCCTGGAGTGGCCGTAAACCCCCTGAAATCGAAGGTGATAGGGGCCCTGATATCTCTATGACGGTTTGCCCTCCAATTCTGGAGGGAACCCCAGGGCCAGTGATTCAACTGCATTGTGCGAGCTGTAGCGTAGGACCCATAGCCATATCGTTCGGTGCGCAGGGGTCGAGTAGGCCTTGCCATAGCCACACATTTTTCCTAGAAGGCACCCAAAATTTTTTGGTCAATTTTTCGATGAAGCACCCAAATTTTTTTGGCAATTTTGAGAAGGCACCCAAATTTTGATAAAATTTTTCTTGTCCATATTTAGCTATAAGCATGCGGGGAAGGCTCTGCGCGGAGGGTTTGAGGCTTGGAGGCGCCCAAGGCGGTGGGGCGGTGGCTAGGAGGGGCGGAGGCGCGGACGGGCGGAGGCGCGGAGCGTGATAGTTATGTGACGAGATAACTAGAGGATGACGAGTTAATCCCCGAGTGTGGAGGGTGTGTGACGCGGTAAGATGAAATAACGCGGTGAGATGAAATAACGCGGTGAGATGAAATAATGCGGTGAGATGAAATAACGCGGTGAGATGAAATAATGCGGTGAGATAGCATAATAAGGTATTTAGATAGCAATGTGTACCTCACTTGCCGATTGCATATTACGATAAAGCCTATCGGACACCAGGTGGGAAGGATGTCATGGCCCGATCGCGTCATGGTGACCTGAAATCGCGACCTGACCTCATGAAGGCGTGACACAAGCGTTGCCACGCTCGTGTCGCCGGCGATTCCTGGCGAAATCCAAACGACCGCTCCCTAGATTCGATGATGCCTCGACTTTTGTTGTTAAATCCCTGAAACTCGACTCTCTGCGCTACAGTTCGTACGATTGGGGCATGCCCGCCGCTGCGGCGGGCATGCCCCATGGTATCCCCCACTGCAAGCTTTAACAAAATTTAACCTTCGCAGCGCCCGCCCTTTACCTTTACCTTTACCTCTTACTTCCTTCTTTCTCGCAAAAATGCCAGGCGCGTGCGTTGACCCAGATGCTGCTGAGGGAAAATATATTCAGAAAGTCTTAAACCGCACGCGAAGAGATGAACAAGATGCTGCCGGCTGCTGGTTGGTCGACCTCTGCGTCGATTGCAAGTTCGACTTCTTGAAGAGTCGAAAAGAAATCGATCGCTGTCGCAGGCAACATGAGGGACCGAACTGGTACACCGTCGTGTTCCCAGCATGCGGCGACTGCATGGTGGAGTACACCCCCGTCGCCAAACGTGGTGATCAAACCACGAAGCATGTTGTATGGTACGCATGCTAACCTGCCTGCCCTACTTTTCGTCAGCTTCTTGCTTCAACCTCATCGTACGTTTCTTTTCTTCCAGGATCAAGTCGCGGCACCCGGATACCGGGTTGTACACCGTTCAAGACGCCGACCCCCCCCACGCGATCCATGAGCGCGTGGCCTTGGAGTATCATTTCGCCAGGAGTGACTTCAAGGTCCACCGCGGCAGCAGATTGGAGCAGGAGGGGTTTAGCCGCGTCGAGCGGATGACTGGGCACTCCCTGTTTCCCACGCAGGTTCACCCAGCCGCAGGTAAGAATATTGCTTCTACTTGCCTTTCCCTCATCGTCTTCTTTTTTTCTTTATTCTTTTATTCTTTTAAAGAACGCATCTTTCCTTCCACAGATGCTGGTCCGCCTCAACAGCCTGGCGCGGCTGCGGTCCAAAAAAAAAGGAAACGCGATGACAGAAACGGTATTTCCTTTCCCACAGTCACCGTATGCATCTTTGGTTTTCTGGTTTTCTGCGCTGTCTTCTTTTAAGTCAATCTGTCTACAAGGGTTTTTCTTCTGATACTAAGAAGTTCTTCAACTAAGGGGTTTTCGCCTGATACCTACTGTGTGTGCCCCTTCAGCACAAGTGAAGCGGCAGGGTGGGGCAGCCCATGTACCAGCTTCTGCTGCTCATGCTCCTGCAGGTGCGTGCCCGCCTGCCCCTAGCATGCCCCATGGCCCGCTGCCTGCATGCCCCAGCCCCGTGGGATGCATGCCCCAAGGTTGCCCCGTATGCCCCAAGCCCTGTGGCATGCATGCCCCAAGGATTCCCTGTATGCCCCATGCCCCAGCTGATGCATGCCCCAAGGATGCCCTGTATGCCCCATCCCCCACCACATGCATGCCCCAAGGTTGCAATGTATGCCCCAAGCCCCAGGGGATGCATGCCCCAAGGTTGCCCTGAATGCCCCATGCCCCGGGGATGCATGCCCCTGATGCCCTCGTATGCCCCATGCCCCCGTATGCATGCCCCAGCCCTCGTATGCCCCATGCCCCGCATGCATGCCCAAGAATGCCCCGTATGCCCCATGCCCACAGAAGCCCTGCCCCAAGGTTGCCCCTGTATGCCCCATGCCCCAGCAGATGCATGCCCCAAGAATGCCCCGTATGCCCCATGCCCCAGCAGATGCATGCCACAAGGTTGCAATGTATGCCCCATGCCCCAACAGATGCATGCCCCATGGTTGCCATGTATGCCCCATCCCCATGCCCCAGGGGATGCATGCCCCAAGGATTCCCTGAATGCCCCATGCCCCAGCAGATGCATGCCCCAAGGATGCCCTGTACAGTATGCCCCAAGCCCCAGGGGATGCATGCCCCAAGGTTGCCATGTATGCCCCAGGCCTCAGGGGAGATGCGTGCCTCATGTTTGTCTTCTATGCCCCCCCAGGCCCCAGCAGATGTATGCCCCGAGGATGCCCTGTATGCATCTGGGGCATCTGGGGGGGGCACAATGGACACAGACTCATCTGGGGGGGATACTGTGTAGACACCTGCATCTGGGGGGGCATGGTGGACACACACGCATCTGGTGGGCACTTTTGACAGACACGCATCTGGGGGGGGCACAGTGGACACGCACGCATTTTGCGCAGAAGCCTGCCCCAAGCATTCTGGGGGGGGCACTGTGTAGACACCTGGGATGGGGGATGGTGTAGCAGTCGAGAGGGGACAGCAGGCACGGGCTGCTGGCAGCCGGGAGCAGCAGGCACATCAGCAGCCTCGGAAGCCGGCTCCACGTTGTCCACCTGCAGATGCCCGCCCAGCTGCTGCACAGGGTGGCGGCTCCTTGCCCGAGGCACAGCGCCAGCAGCAGAACCAGCAGGCACAGCAGGCAAGAGCAGGACCAGCAGGCACAGCAGACCAGCAGGCACAGCGAACACAGGATGCCGCCACTCAGACAGAGGAGGACCCATGTATCCATCAAGTCGGTGGAAACGTGGATGAGGCCATAGGACATGCCCTGAGTGGGGCAAATCAGGTCCACCAGAGTCCAGAAGAGGCCCTCCATCCAGTTGTCCGACTCTTCGCCCCTGGCGACATTCGGGACAACTGGATGGCTCTTCATGTTGATGACCTCACCACGAGGTTGCTCAACTTCACCCGGGTGCTGCATCCTAAGAGGGTGTCACCTAGATGGTCTTGGCTGCAGACATGCATGGCATACTCGCATGTCTGCACCGTGCTGTCTGCCCATCTGCAGCGTCAGCACCAGCACCAGCAGCAGCGGCAGGACCAGCATCAGCAGCAGCAGCAGCAGCAGCAGCAGCAGCAGCAGCAGCAGAAGCGTGTGCCAGTGCAGCAGCAGCAGCAGCAGCAGCAGCAAGACCAGCAGCAGGACCAGCAGGCACCGGCAGTAAGACCACCAGCAGCAGCAGCAGCAAGACCAGCAGCACCAGCAGCCAGACCAGCACCAACAGCAGCAGCAGCACCAGCAGCAGCACCCGCAGTTGGTCAGCAGCAACAGCAGCAGCAACAGCAGCAGCAGCAGCAGCAGCAGCAGCAGCAGCAGCAGCAGCAGAAGCGTGTGCCAGAGCGGCAGCAGCAGCAGCAGCAGCAGCAAAACCAGCAACAGGACCAGCAGGCACCAGCAGCACCCGCAGATGCCCATCCCGCTCCTGGTCCTGCACCGGATGCACAACAGGACCAGCAGTCACAGCAATATCAGCGTGTGCGTGACTCTATTGACAGGAGAATGGCCGCATCCAACACCAAGGCCAAGGGGCAGCAGGCCCAGCAGCAGCAGCAGCAGCGAGAGCGGCAGCAGCAAGACCAGCAGCAATACCACCAACAGAACCAGCAGGCGCCAGCTGCGAGACCACCACCAGCCGCAGCAGCAGCACCAGCACCAGCACCCGCAGTTGCCCACCCAGCTCCTGGTCCTGCACGGGTGGCACAAGCACAGCCGCCACATCAGCAGCCTCGGAAGCCGGCTCCACGTTGCCCACCTGCAGATGCCCGCCCAGCTGCTGCACAGGGTGGCGGCTCCTTGCTGGGCGGCTTGATGGCTAGGGCGGCTGCGCCGAACAAGCAACCAGAATGGCCGGATAACCATGAGATTCTCCGGGTATGCCCCAAGGATGCCCTGTATGCCCCATGCCCCGGGAGATGCATGCCCCATGTTTGCACTGTATGCCCCGCATTGACCTCCGCGACGTCCATGTCAATTATGAAGGTAGGTTGCCATGGCCGACCAAGCCGGGGAACGGCTCTGGATTGGACGGCGCGCAGAAACTTTGACAATTCTGTGGCGTTCGTGTGCTGCAAGATAGCATGGGCAAAAGGAAAGCCATTGCCAAACTCGTTGACCAAGCTCATCGTCGCTAGTTCAAACCCATACCGGTTCACACCGAACGTGGTGTCCATGAGAGTGGTTTGCGGGTTCTTTACCAACTCACTCAATTGTGCAGCCGTCATAATACCCAAAGCGAATGGAACTGTGACAACTTGTTCAGTTGAGAGGCATATGCTCGTGAAGGTTTTGTGCTTGTCGCAGAACTTGCAATCCGCAGGTACCCATGTACAGGGGAATAAAAGTGAATTAGTCGAACCTAGTAGTACGCAGATAACGAAGTGGTGTTGCCAATCATGCGCTTATAACTAACACATGATTGGCATAACCGATGCGGTTTGGTAGATCATATGTGAAATTGTGTAATGCAATGTACCTCCAACGGGACCCTGTGTCGCTGCACTTTGACAACCGGTTGCAGTGCACCGCAGCACCTCTTGGCGTTGGTAGTAGAGAACACAATCACTGTTTAGAGCTACCCATTTCTCAATCGAAACAAGAGGATCCTCATCCAGCATCCAGGTCTCCTTGGCAACGAAAGTGCGAGCATTCCAAAGATCTTGCTTCGAGAGGCAATCGTCACGCGTGGCCTGTCACACCATCCGCCGGAAGCTGTTCAAGATACTTCAAGATACACTGGGGCACGGGGCATGGAGGGTACGGTCACTGGGGCATGCGGACACTGGGGCATGGGGCATACGG